>SADC01000183.1:0-268915 GCA_004194705.1 Ditylenchus dipsaci
AATATAAGGTGTTTAAAAACACTTTAAAAAACGTTGATTTGGGGGGGGGGTATAGCCAAGTACAGTCAACTCCGATTTAGTGGTGCACCGGATTTAGTGTCACGTCGGTTTAGTGTACGCCTGGATTAAATCATTTTGGCCGGCGGTAAACTAAAATGACTAGAATGAACCCCGATTTAGTGTACACTCAAATTAGTGTACACCTGGAGCCGGTCCCCAGGGTGTACACTAAAATGGAGTTGACTGTAGCGTCAAAATATCTGTATCGTTCAAAATAAAAAGAGATTTTTCAGGTCCAATGGTTGGAGCATCATTGTTCTTGGCTATACAAGTTTCTCATTGTTTTCAAATACAAGAAAGAATCTGATTTATTGGGAAATAGTCAACAAGACGTACTGGAAAAGGGAACTTCTCACCAACCTTGCCTAAATCAATGTGATATATTATAAAGACGAATTTTAATATGGTTTTCGTCCTCTTTCAGCTTGAACGAAAGTTTTCCTCGACATGATATTACTGAAAGAGCCTATATTTGTATATCTGGTACAACGCCATTTTCCAGTGGCATTATTTTTGAAACAATGAAGTTTCTCAAACTTTTTAAACATGAAATACATGACAGGTGTATAATTTTTAGCAAACTGCTTAACATTTTGAAATATCGGCATTTTTTTTCATCTGCATTAGAAAGAGCAAATTCTATGCAATTGATTATTACTGAACTTTTAAAGTTTATAAATATTTGTTATTAAAAAAACAAATAGGCACAGTAACAATACTTCAAACCATTTTTTTTAAACTATTACTATGATTTTGATTTAGTCATGACTGAAAATACTAAAATATGTCCTCCAACCTTTTTCGTAGTTTGGAAATAATTTAAGGATCCTGTCTCTTCCTTATCATGGCAATCTCGAAAGGTTGAATGCCGGCGGGACCACAACACATTTGTCAATAATAATTTTCGAATTGCTTTTTTGTTGCGCTTATGTTTAAAAATAAAATTTGTAAATTTGTTCAAAATTAAGAACCATCACTAGTCGAACTCAACGTTGCTTGACAATGACAGATCCACACAACTTATCCGACTTTCACTGCTCCACATCTTTCACTGTCCTAATGTGATTTATAATCACTAGAACATAACGTTTAAAATTCAATGCAAACAAAATAATTTGAAAACATTATTGACAAATCTATGGTGCCCACGCGTATTCAAACCTTTGAAATTGCCATCATAAGGAAGAGACAGGTCCTTTAAAGGACCATATGATAGCCGTCGCTGACAACGAGAATTTCAAATGTTTGAATTCGCGCGGGACAGTTCCTCTCTCTCTCTTTTTGACTTGCTTCGAATGACTCAAAAGAGTATAATGAAAGACGAAAGAGAACTGCCCGCACGAATCAAGCATTTGAAATTCTCGTTGTCGGCGACCGCTATTGTCTTTAAGTACTTTTCAATAGTTTTAAGAGAAAATTCATAGAGGGAGCTTTTGCTACTACGGTCAATAAATACTATTCGACGAAAAAACCCTAAGAAAAGTAACACATTTTAGTTTCTGCGATATTTCCGAATTCCTGTAAGCTTTCATGAGGAAAATGAAAAAATAATTATGAAAAAACCACCACTTAATTTAACAAAAAAAGGCTCGATGATTGACCAGCAGCTTAACAACAGCTATATATGAATCATCAAAATATTTTGCAATTATTTAACATGAGTCATTTATTACAAATATAATAATTGGCTTGTATCACAAACCCATAAAAGCCATGTTAGCATTCTGATTTTATATGTATTCAACACCTATTTACCAGCATCTCCACACTGCTGTTCACCCAGCCTTGAATGTCGCCTGGGAAATCGAGATCCTTGGATGCAGCTATTCTTCTTTTCTAAATCCACAAGCTAAAGGACCAATGGCAGATTGCAAGCCAACTTTTGAAGATCTCATGGAGTTTCCAAAGCCCACTCTGACAAATCTTCCACTCTGAAAATTCGGTCGGATAAAAGTGATCGTATAAGCGAATGCAAATATCAGTGTTTGATCAATAAAATGACAAAACTTATACTACCGAAAATTGTTGACGTGAAAAAAGAACGAGAAGTTCAGCCAAATTGATGTTTTGAAGTTGAGTGTGTGCTAATGACAAATCAGTGTGGAAAAATCTCTATTACAGATTTTGTAAGTCATTTTGGTATTATCTGCTTGTCCATTTTATGCATTAGCCGAAACCCTAGAGTGCGCATTCTTGCTGTGCATTTTAATTAAAAAGATAAAAAATAGCGTATACATACTCCCCTAATCCAAAAACGTGTTTGTGACATATGTGTTTCCCTAACTTTTGTAGGCTGCCTAAGCTAGTTACTAAATTTTGTAGCTCACCTCACTTGCTACATTGGATTGTAACTTGCCTTAGCAGTCTTAAAAAAGTGGGTCAAAACAATATGCCAAAACAAGAACTTATTCTTCTGCCCTTATTCGAAAAATTACGGTATGCAAGGTGCATAGGCGCTTACAGGCACCTTTTATGTAAAAATTCATGTGCACCATTTTTTAATGTACGTTACAGAAGCTTCATAAAGTGTAAATTTTAAAAGGAGAGGAAAAATTGCTCGTCGGAAAGTCGCGCCCCGGAAATTGCGCGCCGAAAAAATAGGTGTATATGCAGGGTTCTCATCTCAAATTTAAAATAATGTACACTAGCTTTACTGGCGCCTCTGGCGCCTTTTTAAAATTTTCAAAATTGAATTTTCACACACTAACTTCTTTTAGTGAATGACAACACAAAAAAACGAAAAAAAACTAATATAGTGGTTAATCTCAAATCAAAACATGGCGATTCATGGGTAACAATTTATTTCAACAAAAAGCAGCAATTGAAAGATGTAAGCAAAAACAAAGCATATCTTATGATTTGGCTTATTTGGTACCCTTCTGCTGCTCGCCGACTCCAACTTGCGCTATTGACAAACGCTCAAAGAGGCATCTTCTCGCTCCTGGACTCTCTTGTGATTCATGCGCTGAGCCTCCGTGAACAGCGCAAGATTTTCACTCCGTTGCTGAATTTCAATTTTAAATAACTTTTTCAGCGAAACCAATCTCACAATTGTGAAGTTTGGCTTCACGCCCAAGAAGTTTATCACGCGCGATGTATTCGGAGAAAATCACCGTAGCAGAAGGACGATCTTCCAGACAACCACACTTTCCACGTTCGGCGATCTCGCCGGCAGATCATTGAAGCATTTGGTGATGAAATCGACAATTGAACTCTTGTATTTGGCGTAATTCTTGCGATCACCTAAGTTGTATGAATCGTCTTGAAATTAGACTAATTGCCAAAAATTACCATCGAAGGAGTAATCACGATGCTGCGGCTGTTCTTGTTGGTCTCTTCACGCTTCTGAATGATTTCCGCTTTTTTGATGCGATTGTTATGCTTCCCAATTGCTTCTCGTGCTCGAGTTGCTTTTGCTCCATAGACTGGATTTTCTTCTCGATTTCTTCGCTCATGCTGCTGGGTCGATAGAGATGCTTTGATCGCTCAATAACGTTGATTGCAAGATACTGGAACGAAAGCAATACTGTTTGCAAAAATACCTAAGTCATGCGATAGAAAATAGTAGAAAAAATAGCTTCACTGCGCCCTAGCGCCTTTACCAAAGGCAAATTACACAAAAAATTTTATTCAAACACAAATAAGACCACTAATAGAAAAAAAAAACCGGGCGATTCTGCGCCACATGAAATTTTCATCCATCACATCATAAACAGACGATACGGAAATGAAAGATATTTCAGTGTTTTTGAATTTTTTTTGCACTTCTTTATAGCCGTTTAAGTCCACTTTTTGCACGAAAATTGAGACTACTGCCAACATTGAAATTGCATTCTTTACCACCTTCGTCTTGCAAGTACCAAAGAGCCCCCTCCTGTTTTGAACTTCCTGGCACAATATGGCGATTCCCTGAAGCAAAGAAAAATTTATTGACCAACTATCAGAAAGACGACTAACACTTGAGCTGTGCACCTAAATGAGAGAATACAGCCACTGCAAGGATAACCTAAGCCATGATAACTTACAACGTATTGCTGAGACCACTTTTCATGTAGCACAACACAACATCCAACGGGCGAATCTGCGCTCAAGCAATTCCATACCCATTGACTGACATCACTTCCAGTTTGAACCCATTTCATGTATCACTACAATACCCTGAGGCGAATCTGCGCCAGAGTAATAACAGACCTAAATTGAATTTGATTGCACATCTTCGACTTGATTGCTCGCATAGCCACAACAGATAGGATTTCTAAAAATCAAAAAAAAAGACTCAAAAGACTCCCTTTATCAAAGAAAAACTGACTTTGAGCGTTGAATTGACTGCGCCACCTTGCTGCAATTGACATCTTGATTAGGAATCGTTCAGGATTAATGACTTGACGGGCAACTTGACCACATACAGCTGAACAACAAAAGATGATACGAAAATGAGCAAAGTACTCACCATGCATAAAGAATTTTATCAGTTAAAATCTTGGGAATCTGCGCCCATCTACCAAACCACAATACCAACTACCTATGAGTCATAGAAACAGTGGAATAAAAACAACCACAGAAAGTATAACAAACAATGGAACAAAATTGAGACTACTGCAACATTGACTTTGCATTCTTCACCACCTTTGAATGAAAGTACCGCAGAGGCGCTCTACTGCCTTGAAACTTCCTGCACAAGCCACAACAATCATTGCAATCCTGAACGAACTGATTTGACACGACCATTAGAGAGACGACTCACACTTGAGCATTTCACTTAATGGAGTATAAGCCACTGCAAAGACAACCTGAAGCATAAATAACTTACAACTATCGCTGAATCATGACATGTAGCACCACAACATCCAACAGGCGAATCTGCGCCTCAAGCAATTCCAGACTCATTGACTTGACACCTGAAGATCGGAACTGATTTGACGACGACCATTAGAGAGACGACTCACACTTGAGCATTTGCACTAAATGGAGTATTAAGCCACTGCAAGACAACCTGAAGCCATAAATAACTTACAACGTATCGCTGAGATCACTGACATGTAGCACCACAACATCCAACAGGGCGAATCTGCGCCTCAAGCAATTCCAGACTCATGACTTGACACCTGAAGATCGGAACTGATTTGACGACGACCATTAGAGAGACGACTCACACTTGAGCATTTGCACTTAAATGGGAGTATTAAGCCACTGCAAAGACAACCTGAAGCCATAAATAATTTACAACGTATCGCTGAGACCACTGACATGTAGCACCACAACACTACAGGCGAATCTGCGCTCAAGCAAATCCAGACTCATTGACTGACACCACTTCCAGTTTGATAGTCCTGCAATAGACTTGCATTGAACAACTCGCCTGATTGCACATAGCCAAACGATCATTAGAATCCTAAAAATATCAAACATTTCACGCCACCATCAAATGATGACTTCTTCTGAGCGTTTGGATGCTTGCACCACCTTCTGCCACTGTCATCTTAGTTAGGAATCGAGAAACTGAAATTGAACGTAAAAACAACAAAAGTAAGTAACAATGAATGAAGACAAAAACATAGAACCTAATCAACTGAATAATTATATGAGCTGGCGCAGATACGCCCGAAAAAACAGCAAACCATAATTAACGGCGATTGCGCCGAAAACTTACCCCATGTACAACCACCAATGACTATATTAAAAAAACTACGAACAAAAGCGCCAAAATTTTGAATTCCTTTGCAGACAACAAAAGATTTAAATGACAACTTGAATCAGCCTACTCTTCTGAGTACCTGGATAAAAATGCCGAGATCCCCTAAATAACGCTCTTTTTCGCCGTTCTTTTTTTTATTCGACGCGCGAGGAGCTGGCGAACAATAGTGATCGTGTACACACAAAAGTTTTCTGAGCCAAAACTCATAAAAAACAAAATAGCCAAAAATGGCTAAAAGTATTGGCGGGAATTCAAAAAGGCAAGAAGACAGACACAGTCCAAATACTAATAAAGATTTGGCAAAATAAAGTACAATTGAGCATTTTAAATATATAAACTGAGCTGTTAAAAAATTTGTTTCAGCCGGAAAAATTAACTAACAAAATGGTCGAAAAGCAAGGGTTTGGAGTACAACTGCTGGTTATTGACTCAATCTGCAATCAAGTCTTTCGCTCAATGAATGCACAGTGTTTTTGCTAAGAGAAGAGTTTGAAGCCATCTTTCCATTATTGAACAAGAATGCAGTAAACAGACCTAATGCATATTCATTTTTGATGGTAAATTTTTGAAAAACATCAATAAATATTTAAACTTGTTTTTTTGACGGTTAATGTTTTTTTATAAAACATAGATTATTTGATTTATGTAAAAAAAAATGCAGGCCGACAATCTGAGAATCTGCCGCGTAGCCCTCTGAATGACGAGTCAATAAAAGCAGACAACGGCTGGCTCGACGCCGAGGCGTGCAGCAACAAACCTCTGATAATGAGCTCTCCTTCATAGTTCGTCAATTCAGGGATGCTGGATATTGACAATGATTGCGGAAGACTGGGATCAAAGCGTATTTGTCTACCCAAATGTAGGGATTCGAAAGTTTGAATGCAAAAGCTTTTCCTGCCTCAGAATCGGTTCCTTTTTTTCCCTTGCTTGGCCTGTTGGTTTTTTCTTGATATGGCTCACGTTAGACCAGCATCTGTTAAATAGACTCAATCGTGTTTTTCTAGTTTTTCGGTAGCTTCGGACAAATGTTTAAGTTGACTTCAAAATTGAGAATGGATAAATGAGCCTCAGCATAGTTAAAAAACAACAAGTTGACCAAAGAGAAAAATGCGGCTGATCCTGATGTAAGGCTAGAATGACAAAATGTGGCAGATCGGCACAAAATCAGCGTTGCAGTGACGAATCCCCCCCCCTACGCGGAGTGATCAGGCGGAGGAGATAACATCCTATTCGTGTTTCTCGACCCTGATTTCATGAGAAAGCCGCGCGTTTTTTTTATATATAAAAAATTTTTTGAACCACAGGGGTATCATGAATTTTTAGCCAAAATTTGAAAAATTTAAAATGGCGCCTTTTGAATTTTAAAGGAAATAAGGGCTGTATTGGGAAGGGAATAAAAGGCGCCACTTTTATGGCAAAGGTAATTTTTTGTATTCTTTCATGTATGTTTTTTTTTCAAATTGTTTTTTTTTCAAATTTCGACTTTTTTTTCAAATTTTGACTAAAAAACCATGATACCCCCTGTGGCTCGATTTTTTTTCTTTTTTTTCTGAGAATCGAAAAAACGCGCGCTTTCTCATGAAATCGGGTCGAGAAACACGAATATGATGTTATCTCCTCCACCAACTATCTCCCCGTGGAGGGGATTCTGAACTCAAGCCAAATTAGCTACATGTGCCGGTTTTGTTGCCAATTAGCCCCATTTCACCACATTCCGAATTTTTTTCAGCACCACACCTGCTGATCATTACATGAAGTTTAAATTGAATTTTGAGAAAGACTGATGCCAAAATAAGCACATTTAGACCTTTCCAACTTCGTGCTGGAACATTTTTTCCACAAAAAGGTACACTGATTTCTACAAACAAAGATGTCTGGAATTACATGACAGTATAATTGGCTATTTCCAACAATTTGTGCACGTCTACTATGATTTGCAAGCTAAATTTAGCTTAACTTGGGTGAGAATTAGAACTGTGAAATCGTTCGGACAGAACCTTATGAACAATTATCCGTGCAGTTGATGGTACTTAACAAGGGAGGACCCTAACTGTGACCTGGAGAAATCTATTCTTGTAGAAAGTTATTAAATCCCTTGTGAATTTGGCTTCCCGCCTCTGAAGTCAACAAAAATTGTAGTAATGGGTCATAGATCAGTTATGAAAACCCATGATGCCGAGGCGTTTTTAGAGCTTTGAGCGACCGTTGTAACACTTTTTGTGAACCTCCAGAGCTGGGAAGCCAGATTTGTCAGGAAGTTGGGCACGCTCTTCAAAATTACACAGAACTTTTTAAAGTCAAGTAAGATATAGAGGTTTGCCAGGGGTGATTAGGTATGCTACGCGTGGGTAACTATGTAAGGGGAGTAAATGATAAAAAATACGAAAAGATAAGAAATTTCTTTATGATTAAGATTATTTTCGTGGATTTTGATAAAATAGGTTTTGAAAACCTCAAACATTTACTTTTTTAGCCAGGCAGTTTAGCGCATGACGATCCAAACCAGTTATACCACTCTGATGAGCAGTTCTATCAGCTGTTAAAGGCATGAAGTCTAAAGTAATTAAATACTTTCATTAATTTTAAAAAATTAAAGAAATTCAGCCGGACAATTCGTTTTTTATCCTCATGGGTGACCATGGCCCTCGTTTTGGAGCTATGCGAAAAAACTGATATGGGCCAGATTGAGGATAACAATCCTGCCCTTTTATATCCTTACCCAAGAAATTGCGACAGAATGCTGATTTAATAGCTATTATGAAAGAGAATTCGCATCAACTTATCAGTCAACATGATGTCTATGCCACTTTGCTGGAAATTGCTAAGGTTTTTTGCAAAAAAAATTAAAGTGTTACTTAAAACACCACCGTCTACGGCCATTAGTATTTCGTATGTTGAATTAATGAAAACAGCTTTCTTACACGGAAAATGTTTTGTGAAATAATATTACCATCGAGAAATAAAAAATAAACAAAAAATAAACAGAAACCGACCAAAATAAAAAATCATTTTTTAATTAAAAAAATAATCAAAAAATGTTTTCGGAGTGAAAAAGCTGTCCCGCCAATTCAAAATACGAAATGCTCTTGGCCGTAGACGGTAATAGTCCTTTAAAGAGGGGGTCCCAGGGTGGTGGTAGTATGTTGTAGGTTGGATATGTCGGTCTCTACCGGAAGCTCTTCACCTTCTTAAGTCATTTTTGCACGGTCAATCGGTCCAAGCCTCATTTCCTTTTAACGTTAAACCCTTAATGGTATTGATATCAGACATGTGCACGGGCCGGCCGGCCGGGCCGGGCGGGCCTAGGTTTTTACGGCCCGGGCCGGGCCGGCTCATAGAGTTCCACGGTGGTCGGGCCGGCCGGGCCTGAAGCCGATCGGGCCGGCCCGCCTCGGCCCGCCCAATAAATAATTTTCGAAATCCCGCCTCTTCAAAATCCCAATATTTTCAATATCCCGCAATTTTCAATCGTTTCCAACTTTTTTTCTTACTCATCTCCAATCCTTCTTCGGAAGCTAGAGCAGACGATGAACTCTACGCTAGACCCCAATCAAAACGACGAGGGGGATTCTGGAGAGCCTTCGGGGAGCCTTCAAGCCCAAGAACAATGATGACCTCTTTCAAATGGTGAAGTACGACCAAGATGGGAATGCGGAGAAGGCTGAAGTTACAAAATTTTTGGCATGCAAGCAATGCAGGATGCTTCTGGCTCACACTCACGGCGGTCATATTTCGTAAGTTCGCATTTTTCATATTGAATATATAATGTTAAATATATTTAGTAAACATCGATCTACCCATATCAAGCAGCCTGAGGCGACGAACCTAAAGAACTTGCTCTCTTTCTATGCTCCCAACCGGCCCACTTCGGCAGAAAGCCAGAAAATGAATGAAATTTATATGACTTTTATTCTGTCCCCCACATAGATAAAGAGCCGGGCTTTGCGGGCCAGCCCGGGCCGGGCCGGGCTTCACTTTTGAAATTTCCCGCGGGCCGGGCCGGGCTCAAGAAAACATTCGGCGGGCCGGGCGGGCCCTAAAATTTCCGGCCCGTGCACATGTCTGATTGATATACCGTCAGTGGTCCAGGTCCACCATTTGGATGCTTTTGATCGCTGAAATTTTTTAGGTGTGGACACCCAGAATACCAGACAAAAATTTTTGGTGTGGGTATAATTATAGTCTAACCATGAAGTCTAATCATAATTATCAATCTGCCACATTCGATTCGGTATTTGATATTCGGAAAATAATCGATGTAATGTAGTAATTTATTTGATTAAACAACCACATTCACCTCATTAGCCGACCCAGTAAACCTCTCATGCAACGAATCCACAAAAAGCAATGGATGCTTGGAACAGATGTAAATTCATCACACTCTCTATCAACACCGCTCTATCCGAAAAAAGAAAGTTCAAGCAGAGATTTTTATGTCAGAAAAAGAACAAATATGGGAACAATATAATATGGTAACGGTCGATTTTCAATAGAAGATAATGTCTGGTCAGCAATTTCAACGAATTACTGTAATTGGACAGAACCAAAATTTTGAATTTAGCTAAAAGTAACTAAAAATCATCGTATCCTATCCAGAATCGTGTCCTGAACATGATTTCACAATGGTAAAACAGCTACTTGACTGACAAGCACCCCAGTTCTGGAGCAGTTTTGTATCCCGTAGTGGTAATATGGAGGTGGTAGTGCCGAGAAAGTGGTACTCAGGTGGTAACCAAAGCAGTGACTAGGTATCGATATTCAGGTGGAAGTGACCAGGTAGTGATACTTCGGAGTGGTAGATGGTAGTGTCGAGGTAGTAGCACCTAAATAGCAGTACTCTGATGACAGTACCAAGTTGTATATTATACCATTTTTGGTAGTGCACCTGACCGAGTTGGCAGCTGTATAATCTGAACGTCCCATGTACCACGGTTTGCGTGAGGACAAATTTTCGGGCGTGAGGATGAGTGAGGATAAGGACGACGTAAGCTCATGAAATATGGGTCGCGTGAGTATTTCAAAAACCTGTCCTCAACCTCATGAGGTGAGGACGACGTGGGCTCATGAAATGAGGTTTCGTAAGAATTTCAAAAAGCTCTCCTCACGTGAGGTGAGCTCATGAGGTATACCGTTAGTCATCAACAGTTGACCCGCGGACAATTTTCCGCCGGTCGATTTTCCACCGTCCAATTTTACGCTGCCCTAATTCAATTTCCTTTTTCACATCAGTTTTTCGTCTATGCATTAGTCTTAATTGCTTGAAGAAACGGGGCTGCTCTAAATTTATCCTTGATAAATTTATCCTCCGGTAAACTCATTCTGCAATTTTTTAGATTAACAGGTTAGAATTCTGCTGAAAGCAGACTACCCTTTTTCTTCTAATATAACCACCCACTCTAATCAACCCACATCCTCAACTTCCATTGTCTGTATCTCGAAATAGAGTGAATATTCTAGAAAGCCGTTTTTCGCGTTTTCTTAGTTCCAACGAGCTCTACCGATTTAGCTTTTCGGATTTCGGTTGAACCTGCAAAAATTTAATAGAATGACTCTAATAAACCGGGCGGATAGATCGGGCCGGATCAGGATCTGATGAATGAAAAACGGGTCGGCGGAAAATTGGCCAGCGGAAAATTGTTCGCGGAAAAATGGTCGGCACGTATCCTGAATTGACACGTATCCTGAAAAAAGATAGTGACTAGAAGGTGTATGCAGGACTCCTAAAAACTTAGCCTGAAGTTCAAGTTTTCGTTTAAGACAAAGAATTTTTCGAACAAGCACTTTCGTGAGCTTATTAAAATCCTCATGAGATCAAAAATTCTCATGAGCTCAAGGCGTTCTCATGAGAATATGAGGACAAGAGCTTGTCCTCAACCTCATGAGGATTAGGACGACGTGAGCTCATGCAACGTGAGGTTGTGTGAGAATTTCAAAAAGGTCTCCTCACGTGAGGTGAGCTCACGTGAGAATCGGTCCTCATGAGAATGAGCTCACGATGTTGTGAGCTCATGCAAACTTTTCCATGTACCAACAAAACCAAGTGGTCGACCACTTGGATCAAAAAAAATAACGTTGTTAGGCTCCGAAATTTGTGGAAGTTAAGAAAACTGAATAAACAACTTTGCAAAATTGACTCTGCTTCGAGATACAGGCCGTCAATGTCGAATGTGGATCCACGGTGAGTCAAACCTCGGTTATACGCCACCCCTATTACACGCTATTACAACGATTTGGCTAAGATTGGCTTATTCTTAGTCGACTGACACCCCGTTATACGCCACCCTAGGGTAGGTTCCCTGGGTGGCGTATACCTGACGTTTCACTGTATGTGTAAAAAAAGATCTATTTTCATTAGGCTGGTGTCGGCTGAGATGCGGCTAACCGAATTCCGGGAGGGTTTTATAAGAGAAAATATCGTATTGCTTTTGTTGCTTAATTTTTTTTTCGATTTACAATTTGTTTTGAGATGGGCTGTTTTTGTGCTGTTTCACAATTTTGAACTCTGCTTAAACTCAAAATGTACTTTTCGGGCGTTTTGAAAGACCGAGTGCTTCTATCAGAGATCGACCCTACTTTTTGTGAGACTTATTTAATTTAGGATAGCCATAAGTGGACAGCACCCATTGGGACAGCACCCATTGGCCTAGTCCTAATCATCAAGATCTTCCACACCCAATTCACGGCTCCAGCCTGCTGCACAAGCTTAAACAGCCACGCAACTGTCCCTCTCTCCTGATTCCATTTGAGTATTGTCAGTGCGATTGGAAATTTACCCACGTAGTTGGGTCTAATAAATCAAATGAAATAAGTGTTAAAGCGGTCCAGCAATTGGCTCAAGCTGCAGTTGACCATCTCAATCAACTTTTGATCAATGCCAAGCTTAATAATGTCTGTGCTGTGCTAAAAATTAGCGAAAAAGAGGGAGCTGTAGAACTTAAAAGATTTGAGGTCAGCAGAATTTTTTTCAATTTAAAGAAAAAATCCAATTTTTTTAATTTTTTTTCTTTCGTAGTTATTTTTCTATCTAGAAGTTAAAATGGGAACTAAATATAAAAAAGCTAAATACTAAAAGCGAACGCTTTTGTAATATTTTGTCGAGGGCTTCCACGCACTGTCTGAAATACAGACTTTTTGGTGTTGAAATAACGGTTGTGAGACCAGTTTCGATTCTTTTCATTATGACGTAACCCTAGGTTTAGCTCTCCTAGCATGAAATTAACACGGGCTAACTTACTACGTGTTTATTCCCACTTGAAGCTGACCTTATTACTTATAGTTTCAACCGCCGATCCTTGTTACACCATACTTAATCGACAATACGAACGAAATAAATAGAATATAATTAATAAATGCTGCTTCATCAATAAATGCACAAAATCAAATATAATTCAAAAAGTGTTTGCGTTTTTTTACCGTATGCCTGGGCATTTTCTAAACTTTCGGGCATTTTCCAAATGTCTCAGATCAATCAATTTTTATTCAACAAACTTCAAATATCATCAATAAACATATCAAAACAGCCTAATTTGGTGTATTTTTTAATATTGTCTCTGAGATATTTTATTTAATTAGAGACAGAAACAAGAAAAGATCTTGGCCAAGATCTTGTCTTGCCCCAATTTTGACTAAAAGTCTTATCTTGGAATCTTGCTTGGTCATTTCTAGAAATCTTGATCTTGTGCTTGGTTTTCTGGCCAATCTTGCATGCAAAATTTACAAAAAATCCTGCATAAGAAACAGCAGAAGATCAAGAACAGGGAAACGAATTTATATAAAACACTGGCCACAAGTTGAGCTATATAAATTTATACCATTACCGTAGTTCCTTTATTAAGTCCAAATGAGGAGTTATTTTTCAACTCCTAAAGACACGTTCACAATGAGTGTCGACCTGAGTGAGTGTGAGACTTGGGGTGTTTTTAAGGCGGGAAGAGCTGTACTTTTTTCTTGACTGAAACTTTTTTTCTGTTGGTAACGTTTTGTAGCTAAAATTCAGGGCCTCAAAATGAGATATTGACAAGCAAGATCCGATTTTCAAAGATGAGGTAAAAATGCTTAGATCCGCAGTCAGGACCACACAGAGTGTCGACCCAAGAGTCGACCTGAGTGCGGACCTAAACATTTTACCCCAATTTTTTATTTCAGATGTGGCTTGTCAATAGCTCGTTTGGAGGCCCTGAATCTTAGCTACAAAATATTACCAACAGAAAAATTTTCAGTCAAGAAAAAAGTAAAGCTTTTCCCGCGTTGAAAACACCCCGAATCTCACACTCAGGCATGATTTTAAAACCTACATATTTCTATTTCTATAGACCTACAGGATGAGTCACGAAAACTGGTGCAATTTTCAAATTGGTTTTTGCTGCAATTGTGTCTTTCATTCATATTTTTTCAAACAGATTTTAACTGTTTTAGATACTGCAATGTAGCTGAGAGTCTTGGCTGCATTTTGGTATATGATATGGTTATGCGCCGTTTGTAAAATGGAGATCGAAGTCACAATTGAAGCAAAAAACAATTTGAAAATTGCACCAGTTTTTGTGACTCACCCTGTACAAGACCTACAAAAACATAGAACATTTTTCTCATCTTCTTTTGTCTTTTTATCTGTACTTTCACCGTAAAGTTATTTCACGGTAAAAAGTAAAATTGTGCAGGAGTTTCAGCCATACAACTTTACTTTTACCGCAAAAAAAGTTTTCGGTAAAAGTACAGATAAAAAGACTAAAAAATATAAGAAAATTTTTGTAGGCTTTTTTAGGTCTCTACAGATTTGTAGGTTTTGAGAACCATGCACTCAGGTCGACACTCATTGTGAACGTGCCTTTTTTCCTTATCATGGCAATTTCAAAGGTTTAAATGCGCGCGGGACCACATAGATTTTGTCAATGATGTTTTCGAATTATTTTTTTGTTTACATTTTAAATTTTAAACGTTATGTTCTATTCGATATAAGTCACATTTGGACGGTGACAGTTGTGGAGCAGTGAAAGTCGCATAGGTAGTCCAATCTGGCATAGTCAAGCAACGTTGTGCTCGACTAGTGAATTGTTCTTAGTTTTTAACAAATTTTCAAATTTATTTTCTAACAATCAGCGCAAACAAAAAATAATCCGGAATAATTATTGTAAAAGCCCAACTCGCGCCCGTACTGACTCGCGCCCCCCAACTCGCGCAGTCCCAACTCGCGCCCCCCCCCAACTCGCGCCGGTCCCAACTCGCGCGTCCAAACTCGCGCCAGTGCCAACTCGCGCCCCCAACTCGCGCCTGTCCCAACTCGCGCCACTTTCAGTCCTCATTTTTACATTTCTTGTAATTGCTTTTTAAGATTGCAGCTCGAAAATATTTAGTTAAAGTGGATTCGCAACCAACAAACTATTTTTAATTGTGCTTTTTATGGGGTTTTAACACCAAAAATACCAAGACTTTTAGATGGCAGCAATTTCTTTTCATATAGGCAGCAAAAAACTAGCAGTTACTGGTGCTGAGGATCCTGAAATGTGCTACACATGGTCATTCTGAAGTCTGGTGTGCGAACGACTCGCTATGCTCGCTATGCTCGCTATGCTCCGCTCTCTTCTTGATCGATGGAAAAAGCTCGAGTTCCTTGTGGACAATTCCTTCTGCCAACAAATGAGAGCCAGCGCAAGTGAAAGCTCGTGGATTGATTCAAAGCCATACTTGCACGGGCGCGCGCTGGCGCCGGTGTGCGTCCGGAAATTTTTGAAAAAATTAGGGCGCCGGCGCTGGCGCCGGCGCTCGGCGCCGATTTTAATACAGCCCGGCGCCCGGTTCGGCGCCCGGTGCTTAATTTCAATACAGCTCGGCGCCCGGTCGGCGCCGGTGCCTAGAGAAAAGGACGAGCCCTCTTATTTGGGTTGGAACTGTAAAGTATCTCAATCAAAAGAAGCAGAAACTAGTTAGCAAATTAATAATATTATCAGCATCTCGCAAAAGTAGAACAGGGAATATTTTCTAAAAGCAAAGCCATTTTAATTTATAATCGAGATTTAATTGAGGACTAAAAATATATAAAGCAGAAGTTAAATAAAAAACTAAATCTTTACTAGTATATAATTCACTTATTTAAAGCTCGGCGCCCGGTTCTGCGCCCGGCGCCAATTTTTTGAGATGCCGGCGCACGGTGGTGCGCCCGGCGCCCATTTTTTAGCGCCCATTGGCGCGAGTCAGTACGGGCGCGAGTTGGGTGTCGTTCTAATTATTGACAAAATGTGTGTGGTCCCGCGCGCATTCAAACTTTTCAAATTGCCATGATAAGGAAGAGACAGGGTCCTTAAAAATCGAATCTTGGTTTTGGCCAAGATCTTGCTTGAACCCCACTTTCTGTCTCTATATTTAAAATAGAAATTAACAACATCATCAGAAAAAAATAACAGAACTAGACATATGAAATAGGAAACTACAGTTAACAGTACATCCACAATTAACTGCTTATTCACAGTTAACAGTACATCTGGCACTCCTTTTTAACTTTAACTTCTTTTTAAGAAACTTAAGACAGATTGTGGTACTTTTTTGTGAAATTTTTCATACTTAAAAGAAATACCCTTTTTGAATAAAAATTCTATTTTAAGGCACCTTAGTATACGAAATTTCCTCAGGAATTTGAATAAGTTAATAGAAATTCAAAATAATGCTTGGTTTCCGAGATGTGATCTAATATTGGAGTGTCACTATGTTAAAGGGGGGGGACTTCTAGGGATACTTTTTGACATCGACTGCTACTTCACTTCACATACCCCTTTCCCCATATTTTTTTCCTATCTCAGATGTTTTACACCGTTTTGTAGCTGAGATTTTTCCATTTCAGTTGAGTGTTCAAACACCCTGATTAAAATGATTTTTAAGAAAATCACAGCAAACTCACACTTAAATTCCGTGGTTTTTTAGCTAGGTGTTTAAGTAGAGTTTCACCTTATATTTGATGTACTTTTCTCGAAAATTATTTTAATCAGGGTGTTGACCACTTAATTGATAGAGAAATAACTCAGCTACAAAACGGTTTAAAAAACATCTGAGAAAGGAAAACAAAATATGTGAAAAAAATGTATGTGAATTAAATTAGCAGTCGATGTCAAAAAGTAGCCGTAGAAGTTCCCGCTTTAATAAATTACTGACCAACTTCAGGTCATATCTCGGAAACCAACAAATATTTTAAATTTCCGTTTTTTATTCGAATTTCTGAAGAAATTTTGTATACTTGTGTGCCTCAGAATATAAATTTTTAGCTTAAAATGGTAGTTTTAATAAAAAAGTACAAAAAAGTCCGGGCATATGCCCATGGCCCAACCTTAGTATATTGTAATCTTAACTTATTAGGTTTTCCCAAAAGGTTTTTTCGTTATTTTAACATGGTTTTAGTATTTATTTTTTTAACATTTTTTCGACTTTAGTTTAGCACTTCAAACTTTTTTCTTACGAAGCACTATCTGGTGTAGTTTTCTGGTTCTGTCGAATGGTGCATAGCACTAACCAAAAACCCGCCTTACCACACTTATTATAGCATATCCAAGTAAAATAAAATTCAAAAAGTGAAATTATTGTTTCTTTTGTATTAAAAATCTAAAACGATATATTGTTAGGAAGCTCTTTTATGCTCTTTATAATAAGCTATAACTTTTTTGGCAACCAAAACTTGTTAGAAGTTCAATGAATTTAGATTATATTTTATTTAAAATACGGAAAGAACTTTTTTGATAAACCTAATATTAAGTTCCAGCTTTTTTAGCAGCATCAAAAAGCAAATGAGGACACTTCTTTTTCACTTACTTTTTGACGGAACCGGCAGATGTCATTTCCGTGCCTATCTTCAAGCTAGATTTGTAAAAACTAAAGGTCCACTGAATTACAGCCTGGCTCAATAAGATTTTTGTCTGACCCTTTCCCTCGTCTCAATTTGTATGACAAGGGCAAATGCGCTAAGGATTTCCCTGTCTTAGAAGCCTATTGCCATTGTTTAACTGAGAGCAGCTCAGGTATGATATATACTTCAAAGCCAGTTATTATGTTTATTACTTTTGCTTTTTTCAATTTTTTGAAAAATATCAAGTATTTGTGAACAAATAAACTTATTCTTTAATAAGTTATTTATTTTACCATAGAGCACCACACCTTAAAAGTTATTCGCATGTTTGAAAAATTCTTTTATGTAAAATAGCCCAGAAACCACTCTGTAAAAGTGGACATTTAACGCTGGAGAGCTTTTCCGTCTTGCAGAAAATGCCCGATAAGAATTTTTTTCGCGTTAGAGATTTTGAGCTGGATGACAGTTTTGTTACAATTAAAATTAAAGATGCTAAATTCATGATAATGAAAGTGCCATATTTTAGAAATATGAAACACAAAAAAACACAGTTCCTTACCAAAAGACAACCTACAAAAAATGAAAACTTCTTTATATGTGTCCAATTTAAACTTTTCAGAACTCTTAATTTTTAAAAATTAGAAAGCGTTTCAAATTGAAAGCCTTTTATTTTTTATAGTTTTATTTTCCACCTTATTTTAACATAACTGCCATTCAAATATTGCCATCCTGAATATTGCACCAACATGTTGCCTGGACCCTTAACTTTCCAAACAGCTAAAACACTTTTGTATAACTCTAAAAATTAAGAGACTTACGTATTACGAAAAAATAAGTTTTTGGTAAAAGTTTCTCAATTCAAATATGTAAACCTCTTTCATCTTTTTAAACTTTTAGTAACTTTTTTCAGCAATTAGAAAGCTGAGATCCGGACCTTCATCTGGTGAAAATATTGAATAATATTTATGCTAAAATAAAGTAAAAAGTTCAATTTTGAAATCAGGCCGGCAATTTAAAGCGAAATGGCAGCCTATTTTGGCAGCCTATTCCATCCTATTTTAGAAATAGAAATCAGAAGGCTGAAAAGTTATCAACTAGAATTCAGTTCAATTCATGATCTAAACTAGAGCATCATTTTTGCCTTTTACCGATATAACGATACGATATCTTTTTCGCGAACAATATATCGCGATTTTTACGATACCGTATTTACTCTAATAGAGCCAGAGCCTCCAATAGAGCCAGAGCCTCTAATAAAGCCAGAGTCTAGAGGTCGATTGAAAAATAAAGCCAGAGCCTCTAATAGAGCCAGACCCCAAAGAGTGATTTTACCTACACTTAATTTTTTTTACGAAAAATTCGCTAAATAAATTAGCATCTTTGTTTAAATTTGCGCTTTTTGTTTTGTGGGAATGAATTCAATTCATTGTCACACTTCAGCTGTTGTGATCATTATGTATTTTGTTTGATAAAATAACTTTTTGTTTTAGCTGCATAATGGACGATATAGACGAAGCAAGTCTCGTGGATCTTTCGGAAGTCGATGAAGCAAGGTCTCCAAGGAAGCGGAAAGCATACTCAACTGAATTCAAGCTGAAGGTGATCAAGCACGCGAAAGACAGTAAATCAAAGAACTCTGCTAGCAAGAAGTTCGGAATCGACTGGAGCACAGTAAATGACTGGGTCAAAAGCGAGGACAAGTTGAAGCTACAAATGTATTTGTATCTTTGTTCTATTTTATCAAGTGTTGTATTGTTCTAGTGAATCATCGCCAATTGGAAAGGCAAAAAAGCGACTCGCTGGCGGCGGAAGAAAACTCACATTCGAGGATCTGGACAATCAACTCGCTCAATGGATCCGGCAACATCGACTGCAGAAGCATCGGATTTCACGAAGGATGATTCAGCAGCAAGGCGAAAGGATGTTCAATGCGGAGCTTGATGATGGGCGATTCAGAGTTTGTCATTTCTCCTATCCAGAAAGTGTTTATGTCTTTTAGGCTAGCAATGGTTGGTTACAAAAGTTTTTGTCGCGTCATAATTTTCGACTTCGCATCCCGACGACTGTATGCCAGAAGCCGCCTCAACAATATGCTCAGAAATTGGTCGATTTCGTCATGTTTGTGTCGGAGCAACGAAAGAAGAACAAGTAACGATACTGTAATATGATTCTTACTAATGTTTTGTTTTAGCTACCAAGCAATTTACGCGTGTGACGAGACAGCAGTTTGGTGGACCCAGCCGGTGGAAAAATGCATTGATGAATTGGAGCTAAAGAGGTGCATAGTTTCTTAACGACTTGTTTAATCAATTGTTTTCAGGTTTCGGTAATGACAACAGGCCACGACAAATGCATGTAACAGTGATGCTCACCGGAGATTCAAATGGAAGAAAGCTAAAGCCGTATGTTTTGCTGCCAAGAAAGCGACCAGATGTCAATATTGCCAAGAAGTACAAGGATAAGCTAAATCTTTCGTGGGCAGGCAGAACATGGATGGACGATACACTCACGGCGGACTATTGCAGCGTACGTTTGGAAGGTCGATGTTTGGCAAGCGCTTGCTTGTCTGGGATGCTTTCCGATGTCACACGAGCGAAGCAACAAAGAGCCAATTGCGTGAACAAGATCTTCACGTGGCTGTCGTCCCAGGGGCTGTACGAATCATCCAAGTAAAATTTAGCTGATTCTTGTTAAGCTTACGTTATTCTGTTCAGGCACCAGACGTCGTGTGGAATGGGCCTTTCAAAGCAAAGATTCAGGAGCTGTACAATCTCTGGATTATGAATGAAGACCGGATGGAATGGACAGTAAAATGGGAATCGTAGACCGGCAACTATGGATGTTTACTTGAACTGGATCTGCACTGCATGGAGTCGCTGCCGAAGGAAATTAAAGCCAAGTCTTTTAAAGGTTTTTTAATTGATTTGTATAAAGCTGTTTATCTGTTTTAGATTGTGGAATAACAGTCTGCCATGACGGAAGTGAAGACGATCTTATCCATTGCTTCAAGGACACGGACAGGTGCCTGAGGGACGATTGATGCTTCAGGAAGCTCGAGCGTGGCTAGATGTCTATCGGATCAGGATGATGAATGGATGCCGAGCAAGATGAAGAAAACGGCTACTTGAGCGATGATTCTTTGAATTTCGAGTTTGATGGTTGAATGTTGTATGTTTGTTCTTTTGATTGCTGACGATTTATGCTTGATGTTACGTTACAAATAAAATTTTGATTGTAATTTCTTAGGATTCAATATAAAGCCAGAGCCTCTATAGAGCCAGAACCTCTAATAGAGCCAGAGTCTGAACGCCGATTGGAAAATAAAGCCAGATCTGGCTCTATTAGAGTAAATACGGTATTTTTTATAGCACTTATTCAACTCAATAAACATTACAACCAACACAATCTAGTACTCAAAGTTCAACAACGGCAGGTTTTTTGTTCAAGAAGACCAACTTTTCAGCGTTCCTGCCTTCAAGGTGACCTTCTATAGTCGAAGACATCCTTCGACACGGAAAAAAGCTGCGCACTTGTTAACAGTGATCTTTTAATTCGTGTGATCCTGGCAAAGATCGAATACGTCTTTTCGTTTTTCTAAAGAAAAAACGGTGAAATTAGAAGTCAAACATGAAAACCAACGGATTTTTGAAGTTACCTTTTCGCCGCATCACAAACTTAGTCAATCCTTGCTGCAGTCCTTTTTCTTTTGACTTTTTCGGCTTTTTCCATTTCCTCCAGCTTCTTTTGCATTTCGTATGCTTCGAAAGATGGTGCTTCACATTTGCAGGTCCTGCAAATGTGAAGTCTTGCATGCTCATCTCGATCTTGGATTCTAAAGAAAATGCGCTTTGCTTTACTTGCCGACGTCTTCGTGAATAGTAACCCGCTTGCATATTCCTCTTCGAGTACACTTTTTCAAACGAGGCTCATTCTGAAACAGAGAAATTGTAAAAAAATCGGCAAGGAAGCAAAAAAGACACGAAAGTGAATCGCCACAGGCGAGATTTTCAAAAAAAAAAAATCTTACGAATTTTGAAAAATGGGTGTACGATATTTTTCGTGTGAACGATACAATAAACGATCTTTTTCGTTTCCAACGATCGATATAACAATACGATGTTTTCGGCCATTTTTTAGAACGATCGATACGATATATCGTATCGACGGGAGCTCTAATCTAAACTATCACAATCAATTACACTTGAAATTCAAAAGAAAAACCTTGTAGATCAATCCTCCTTTTTATTTTGGCTTTGTTGGGAAATCTGTGACAAATTGCTAAAACACCCTACTTTGTTTTACTCAAAAAAAGAAGCAGAAAATTTACTACTGCAAAACATATCTAACCAATGGTCTCCTTTACCTTTTTTTAACAATAAAACATAGCTGACCGATCGGTTTCAACTACTACTAGCAACCAATCTTAGAGAGAGTGTAGTTTAATAGAGGCTAGTGCAAATACATACTAGCCCTCAGCTGTCTCTCATTTGTTCATTATATGTTGGTTGGGCAGTGGTTGGCGATTGATTAGATCAATGCACTCACTCATAATTTAACATGACTAATCCTTGGCTTCCTTGTCCTCTTCCGCTTATTATCTAACAAACTAAATGAGTGGTTCGTCGCCACTGGCTGGAGATTTGTCTCTTCTAGAAAGGATTCGCAGCCGATTACGCATTCGCAGTGATCTCTACAGATGTGTGTTGGCTGAATTTATTTGCACTGCTATGTTGTGGCAAGTTTTTTTAAATTATTTTTTAATTTGACTTAAGTAGGGTCCGACAAACTGATCTCTGTGAGCTCTGTAACGGAGACTTAATCCTGATCTCTCGAAAAAAATCCTGCTTCACCGTCCCTTAAATAAGGGTTGTGGAATTCTCCGGAGAAATAAAAATTTATCTAAAAAGGGTGGTCAAATGATAGGTTGGATTGCGGATAACTACGCACAGATATAAAAGCAAACATATTTTATAAGTAAACAATGTTTCTGTGCCCTACAGTCCACTCTCGTATAAGGCCACTTTGAAAATCATAACTGGCAGGTCAATGACCCGCGGGTCAAATTCACAAGTTTGTGACGTGGGACAGCCTAAAAAACCTTTCTGAATGTCTATGATGTTTTTATTATATCTCTAACGTGTACAGGGTAGGGCGAAAAAGTTCGGTCATTTTTAGAAATTTTTGTCAATAGCTTCCGCCTACCGACGAAACCCCCAAATTTTTTTGACGTTGCAGCCAACAAAAGCCAATTTAAACTAAGCTTCAGCCACAAGTTTAGTTTACTGAATGAAAATTGAAATTTATTACAAAAGACAACAAGAAAATAAAAAGATAACGGGGCTATTGAGTGATTTCGGAAGTCTGTAATGTCGATTGCTGCTTTTCCAGCTGATTTTTTTCTGCTAAAAGTAGAGAGGAAAAATACTTAATAGCTCTTTCACAAACGTTGGAGTTGGCGTTGGAATTGGAGTTGGAGTAATTTTTTTTATGAACACCTTTTTACTCCAACTCCAACGCCAACTCCGACCCTTTCACAAAAAACTCCAACGCCGACTCCAACTCCAACTCCAACGCCAACTCCGACCCTTTCACAAAAAACTCCAACGCCGACTCCAACTCCAACTCCAACGCCAACTCCGACCCTTTCACAAAAAACTCCAACGCCGACTCCAACTCCAACTCCAACGCCAACTCCGACCTTTCACAAAAACTCCAACGCCGACTCCAACTAATAAGATAAATAATAAGAATATAAATAATAAGAATTAAAGTCGGAGTTGGCGTTGGAGTTTTTTTATGAAAGGATTGGAGTTGGAGTCGGAGTCGGAGTTGGCGTTGAGTCGGACTTGGAGTTGGAGTAAAAACGCGTTCATAAAAAAATACTCCAACTCCAACGTTTGTGAAGAGCTATAACAGCACTAATTCAGATATGGTTCACAAAAGAAAAATGGTTTTATTTCAACAGCTGAAAAAGGCTGCGTTTTTTCGCCCGACTCTGTAGACCATTAGGTCTGGGATAGAATAAAAAAAGTATGTGACCTCTGGCTTTCGGGCTGCTTGACCCGTGACCCGCTCGACTATAATTGGAGGTTATTACATTTAAATATTACAATTTAGTGGGCAGGCACTTCTGTCCTTGCACAGACCGTGCTGAGCAGAGGCCGCAACAATGAATATATTTCAGTGCCAGTGGGATTCGCGTTGCCCTTACTTTTGCCACTCAATTGGGTCAAAGAATATCTGGTTGGAATATAAGCAAGCTTTTTTTATCAATATTTTTTTTAATACAGGCAGTCACCTAAACCCAGCTGTTTCTCTATTTTCTACTCTTTCGGACAAATTTCGTTGGCTAGATTATTGTTATATGTGATGGCCCAGATGGGCGGTGGTTTTACTGGAGCGTTACTTACTTTTGTGTTGTATTGGGGTGGGCTTTTAAATAAATTTTAATGAAAAAAGTAAAATATATCAAGTCTTCAGATGCTTAAATGCATTTGATGGTGGTCAAAGATATGTAACTGGGCATTTACAAACTGCCAAAATATTTGCAACTTACCCAGCGGATCACTTTCTACCTTTGGAGGCATTATTGATCAGGTTGGTTACATACATGTAACATACATGTTCTATCTGTTTTTTTTTAAGGTGTTTGGCACAGCATTTCTGTGCATTTGTATTGGCATGATAACTGACCGTCGCAATCGTATAGATTTATGGTTGCAATCGACACTCATTGGACTGTCTCTGGCTCTGATTGGCACAGCTTTTGGATATAATGCGGGATTCGGTAATATAAAAACCGTAAAAAAACCGTATAACCTCTATTAATCCCCCTCTTCTAATAACACCCCCCCGTCGTTCTTTTGGCTTTTTGTCTCAGAGTAAAGCCATTTTACATCTAGAATTTCAAAAAATTCAAGGACTGAAAATTAATCCCCCATGGAGATTGCTAGAGATTATAAAATATAAATATTGCCGCTACTTTTGGGTCACTTTGAGCCATGATTCTATTTTACAAAAAAAATTACATACGCACAGTTATCGCTAATATAAAATGTACACTAAAGACTAGAGCAAGTTGTCACTGTATGGACAATGGACTATATTGACGGATGGTCTTTTTATGATACTTTCCTCGACTTTTCCGGTTCGCTAATGTTTGGGGCGCTAATTTCATTTTTTCTAACTTTAGAAGAAGCCCTATGTGCAGAGTAGACCAGTGGCCTTAAATATGTTTCTTGACCTGCTAAATAACCTATAAAATAGGAAAATCGCTAGAGGCTCAAATTCGAAAAACTGTCACAAGGGATTTTTGCATATTAAAAATTTTGTGTATTAATTAGATTAATATTTGATAAATTAGTTATTTTATCTTTGTATTCATTATTTAAATTTATAAAGGAGTAAATCCAGCCAGAGATCTAGGACCCAGACTGTTCACTTTGTGTGTTGGTATGGATGGAAAGTGTTCAGGTGAATCATTATTTATCACTATATAGAGATATATATAGACACTATTTTAATGCTAGCGATACTTTAATTTTAGTTTTCGCAACTATAAATGGTTCTGGATTCCAGTATTAGCACCCCTTCTAGGTGGCATTCTAGGGCATGGATTTAATCAACTAGCTATTGGCATTCATATACCCAGTGAAATAGATGAATAGAAGAGAAAATAAGGAGGATACAGTTTGATAAGGCTCAAAATCACAACATATTGTCCAGCAGCCCTCTCAAGCAACAACAGTAGTGCTGAATTCTTCTAAACCACCAGCTGGAAAACACGGCTCTATTAGGTCTATATCTTCGTCCAACTCAGTCAAGCAAACAAGTTGGTTGAAAAAAATTATGTGAAAATCAAATTAATAGTCTCTACCCCTCGAGCTAAACTCCCCTAAGCTCGATTATTATTTTTTACTCTACATTTTTAACCCTAATCCTGTAAAGTGTTTTTGATAAGTCTATGCAAAACTGTGTCTATTTGACCAGTAGCTCTATCTAACAGAATGTTTAAGACAAACCTACAGCGTGTTGCACCGTCTTGTAGCGCAGTTCACGTACTAAAAACCTATTTAACAGATTTTTTTGAGTGTAAGAGTGTTGAGAAATAGCCTTTTGAAAAAAGGAATTTTTGTAAACATGAAAAAAACTTGAATTTTTTAAATTTTTTCAACACATTCCCATTGAAAAATTGCCTTGCAAAAAGGGTCTTGATCCAGGCTGCAACATAACTCTAAAATATTGTTAAAACTATCCAAATTCAATAAGAGTGTCAAAGTAATTAAAATGCATATTAACTTTTCAAAATGAACCACTGTGTTTAGAGCTAAATCCTGACGTTTGTAAAAAAAAATAAAAAATATAATAAAAAGGGCTGATGTATTGTTTAAAACACGACTAATAAAGATACATACCGTATTTCCTTTAATAAGCGCCCGGGGCGCTTTTTTCTCAAACCCCGAAATCGGAAAATTTGGAATTTGATTTCGAGATTTTGGGTGCTTAACCAAAATCTAAAAGTGGAATCGGTAGAGCTCGTGGCAGTTAAGAAACGTATCAACACAGCTTTGCAAATATTGTTTCTACACTGAGATCCAGACCTCAAAGTCGAGGGGGGCGCTTATTAGAGCGGGGGCGCTTATTAGAGGAAATACGGTAACCTGCTTTTTTGAACTTCAAAATGGTCGACGATATAAAAAGTTATGGTCATTTTAAATTTATGTAGATACTTTCCAGATGACCTAATAGCAACAATTTGTTTGCGACTAAAAGTAATTTGGAATGATTTTGTATTTAGCTCTAATAATCAAAATCGATCAAGGGTCACTCACAATGCACTATTAAAAAAACAGGCTGATTTGCTGATTTTTCAAATACATATTCTATTATATAGAGCTACTGAGTCAAATGGACCCAGTTTTTCATAGGCTCAGCCAATCCAAACATATATTGTAAAATTTATTTTAAAATTCATCATAACACAGACCAACGATAGCTGAACCTAGAAACGAGAGATGAACTTTGTGAACGGTTTTCAGAATAAATGAGCACTAAAGTTGAGCACTAAAGTTTCACTGTCAAATTGACCCCGTTTTGCAGGATGGGTGTTAAAGACATAATTAGAGGTGTGCACGGGTTCGGGATCCTTCCCAAACGGGATCCGATTCCGAAGATTTGGTGCTGAATCCCGATCCCGAATCCCTCCCAATCGATTTTGAATTCTGATTACTCATGGACTCGCCAGATCGGCCCATCCCACAATTTTGATCAGGATCCCGAATTTTTTTTTCGTAATCCCTATCCCGAATGATTTTTTAGCCCCAATCCCGATCCCTAAATCCCTCCCGAGGCCGATATGCACACCTCTAGACATAATGGATTTAGTGACCATGTAGTGGCACTTGCGTTATAGTTATACTCTGAGGCAAGTTCAAAGGTGCCACTACAAAGAGTAGAGCTTCCAAAATTTAAGATTTTTATCTTCGAAAAACCATAATTCGGGGTTCAACGTAGATTTGATTAGCATAGTCAGCAGAGACTTAAAAAAGAATAGGCTCAGATTAAATGTCGCCTTCAAAAGTCTGAATTTTACAAGTAAATTTTATTTTGGCGTTTTTCTTCGGATTTTCATTGTAAATTCGTAACTTTTTTTGCACTGGCAAGTATCCACAGATCTACATAATTATTATAACAATATATTAGACTCGATTTGAATTTAAATGTTTTAAAAATGTATTTTCTCTATATTCCTGAAATCATTCCGTAGAGTCCAATAGCTTGTTAGAAAGCTAAGATCCAGGCCTGAAAATTTCAAAACTTACAATATAAGAACCGAAGTATAGCAGCAAAATAAATTTACTAGTGAAATTAAGGCTTCAATTTGAGCATAAAATATTTTTTATTTAAATTTTATTGAAGGAGCATATCGCCTAATTTCAGCATGGACTCTCGGATGCTTTGAAATAACACCATTAATCATTTCATTTTTTGGAATTGTCGTTAAAAATTTGCTGCTAATAAACATTTCTTTTCCAACATCTAAAAAATGCAATTGCAGTCCTGGAAAAAGTGCACTTTGAGTGGCTAATTGCTGTCTTAAACTTGAATTAATAAAGAGAAGTTCCTTTTATGTGTCCGAGTATATATAAATCACATTAGAGGACTGTTCCAATTCTACTTTTCTTTTGTAGAAAAATGCATTAAATCTCTTTTCATTTTGAGTTTTACCTCATTCAATGGCTGCTTTTATTATAAATGCTCAAAGGAATTGGGTGTTTGCACACAAATTAGTTCAAATACCACTTGGCATTTAATTAAAGGTTTGTGTTGCTGTGTAAACAGTCAGCTTGGCTTATGCAAATGGATTGCAGAGAGAATAGCTAGCTAGATAATTGGGTTTGCTTGGCTGTTCCTCTTCACACATGGCTCCTCCAAATCAATCCTTTCATACATACAACCTATAACATTGTAATTAGGTCTTTCTCCTATAAATAACTGCATGAATAGATTGATGAAGGGGTGAGAAGCAAAAGCTAACAAAACATTTGACTCACAACATCTGTCTTTTACTCTAATAATTTTTGGATTTCTTGAATAGATTGAATTGAGTTATTAATCCCTGAAAAATGCCCGCTAATTTTTGATAAATGTCCGCTAATTTGTGAAAAATGCCCGCTGATTTAAAAAAAAATATATCCGCTTATTTTATTTTCAAAAATCAGCGGGAATTTTTCAAAAAATTAGCGGACATTTTTCAAAAATTACAGGCCATTTTCAATTAGCGGGCATTTTTCAAAGATTAGCGGGAAAAATTAAATGCCACCCAATTGAATTTGAGCTGGTTTAAAAAGATAGATAACTATTAGTGAAAACAAAGCAAAACCTAGTATAATTTTGGTATCTTAACGCTTGGTTTGATTATTCCTTTTCCGCCTATTCAAAATTTTAACATTTCCATTTTAGTCTGGGTATTTCGACATACCCTGGCCTACCCTGAGCCTAATTCTTAGATTTTTTGTCTAAATTCTGAAAAATTCTAATTTGATAATGCATCAGTATTAATTTAATACTATTAAATAAAATTGAAAAAGACTAATTTTTTTTTGAAATGTTTAAATTTTGTATTTAAAGGGGCATGCCCACGCTAATAAGAGGTGGTGCCCGGGAATTAAAAAAATTTCCTAATCATTGAACTTATGTACCGACTTTTCGACTCGGTTTCTAACAAAACAAGGCCTAGAATTTAATTTTAGGTATGGTTTTGTTAAAAACCAAGTTGAAAAACCCGAACAGAAGTTCAATGATTTTTGAAATTTTTTGAATTCCCAGGCACCACCTCTTATTGCGTGGGTATGCCCCTTTAAAGAAAAAATTTCAAAACGTTCCTTTACCTAAATTTTGCCTATTTTTGATAAGTCAAAAAAATAAAACATGGTTTTATAGTTGATTGTTTTTAAAGCTTGAGCACCAGAAAAAAAACGCACAATCAAAAATAGAAAGCTCTTCATTAGAAAAAAATTAAACGTTTATAATATAAAAGAAAAGCAAATATCTAACTAAACTTTTCTTCTAGCATTTTTTCTACTTTTATAAACAATTGTGTCAGCTTTTCAATGCTAGGTTGATTTTCCATGCATTTCAAGCTTTGACGTTAGGCAACAAATGTTTCCTAGCGTGAAAAATTCATCTTAAATAAGTCAGTACTAAAAAGTTAAAAATTGAAATCATTGCATTTTGCAAAAACTAGTACTTGGAGCTGAATCATTCTACTTGCAACCAAAAATAATGCTTTAGAAGTAGAAGAATAAAGAGTACAGGCAATCACACACCATTTTCCATTTTCCTCAAAAAGAACGAAAATTTCGGGCATTATACAAAAGAAAAAAGGCAGAGGAAGAGGACCAAAACTGAATCCAAAAGCACAAAAATTTTCTTTTCCTAAAAGTTTTTAGATTGCCAGAGAATTAGGAATTCTATTTATCATTTTGTGTGTGGGTGAGCATTTTGTAGAACAATGACTGAAGCAAGCTGGAAACTAGGCTCAAACATGTGCCTTCCAATTCTACAGCTCTAAATGATTCATTTAGAGGCAGCCACAAAAGTAGTGTGTTGTTGTGTTGTGTTTCTGTTCTCTCTTTCTCCACTTTCATGTTGTTATTACTACTTTTGGATACAGGGGATTCAGTGATACAGTTAAGCCTCGATATAACATACTACTCGGGACTTGCCTTCAGTGGTCTTATATCGTGAGTGGTCTTATACCAGAATGGCTTCATTATAGAAGCTTAAAGGACCGTAGTCATCGCCGGCAATAAGAATTTCACACGTTTGAATGCGCACGGGACACTATTTGTTCACCGAAAATGTAAATGTTTGTAAAATGAAGTCGCTTGCGATAAAATAGGAACGAAATAAAATTATTATGTAGTGTAGCGGTAAAGTAGTGGAGGTCTGACATCGTTGATGGTGGGTTCAATACTCAAAGGCGGCTCTGTTTTTTCAATGATTCGATTATTAGTTTTGCTCAAAATAATTCTGAAGATTTGCGAAATAAAAATAGTGTTCCACGAGGTTTCAATCATGTGAAATTCTCATTATCGACGACGGCGATGGTTTTCAAATGTAATTATACTTTAGTTTGAGTAGAGATGTGGACTCTTTTTTGTCTTTTCACTTGAGAAGTCGGGAAACTTTTCGACTTTCGATGTTTAACCCGACTCATCGAGTCAAAAATTTCGATGTGTCGACAACATTAGTTTTAATAAATATTTTCAGTTTTTTAAATGTTTCAACAGTCGGTTAAATCTAGACTTTTGCGATATGCCTAAGACAAAAGCTTCATACATTTTTTGCAAAATGTATTCAAGAAAAGCTTTTGAATTAAAATAATTGGTATGTGATAATCTAAGCCTGTTTTCAAATATTATTCGTGCTTTCATCAGCTATCAACTTGTCTGAGTAGTGCTTGTGTAAGCAAAAAAAAATCCTTTAAACAATGCTTTTCATCTGATTCTCTTCATATTCTTTTGTTTAGAAATGGGAAATAGGTATACAGTCGACGCTGCCAATAACGGGACCGGTCAGTTAGCGACGGTGTCAGTTAGCGACGCTTTTTTTAACGATCAGTTAGCGACGGTCAGTTAGCGACGGTTTTTTTTGAACATTTTTTTTACTTTTTTACATAAAGGTGAATTTTTATACGAATTTTTTTTCTGAGGTCACTAGCAGCTAAAAATTAACGAGGAATCCGAATCACAAACAGAATTTCAAAATAAGACTTGGTTGTTGAGATACGGCCTAAAGTTGGAAAGTCAAGATTTCAATAATATGCATCCAACTTCAGGCCATATCTCAACAACCGAGTCTAATTTTGAAATTCTGTTTCGGTGATTCGGATTCCTCGTTAAACTTTAGCTACTAGGTAACCTCAGAAAAAAAATTTCACATAAAATTCACCTTTATGTACAAAAGTATGAAAATTTTCAAAAAAACCGTCGCTAACTGACCGTCGCTAACTGATCGTTAAAAAAGCGTCGCTAACTGACCGTCGCTAACTGACACCGTCGCTAACTGACCGTACACCGCCAATAACATACACCCCAAAAGTTCGTTCCCGCCTAGGGTCCGACACTTTTTAGCCCATTTTTTCAAATTTTTTCCATTTCTGTTTTGACAATCTGGTCGCAACTATCGCAAGGATTTCGATTTTACCGATCATTTTTGCAGAAAAACAATGATTTTGACATTTAAAAAGCAAAAACTCCCATTAACATACACCGAAACCCAAAACAGGTGTATGTTAATGGAGTTTTTGCTTTTAAAATGTCCAAATTATTTTTTATGCAAAATGATTGGCAAAATCGGAATCCTTGCGATATTTGCGACCAGACTGTCAAAACAGAAATGGAAAAAATTTGAAAAAATGGGGCTAAAAAGTGTCGCACCCTAGGCGGGAACGAACTTTTGGGGTGTATGTTATTGGAGCGTCGACTGTAGCTTTGTCATTCTTCAATGTCTGACTGTGAAATTTATTAAAATCAAGGCAGAAAATTTTGCAAAAGCCGTGTTCATAAATACAGAGACGCGCGCGGATTTTTTCTTTAAATGTTTATGTCTATCTCTTTCTTATTCGGCCATTAGAGAATTTGTTGTCATTTTTAAGCTAAGATTTAGCGCTATCTTTCTAAAATCTATGGGCAGCTGTTCTGCAACGGACTTACGAAAGTCCCGAAAAAGTTGCGAAAACTACGAGTTTTCCGGATATACAATTTTTTTTTGGAATAACTATCCGAATTAAAATCCTTATACAGTCGATTCCCTCTATAACGCCACCCTCTCAAGTTCGTTATTTTTCAAAAAAAGGTGGCGTTGTAGTGGAACAGCGGAACTTAGGGCAAAACAAATTTAATTTTTAGAAACGACTTGTAAAATCGGAATCTCTACGATATTTTACACTAGACTGGCGAAACAATTTCGGCAAAAGTCTTCAGAAATCAGTGTGAAAAAAGTGTCGGACCCTAGGTGGGAACGAACTTGAGGAGGTGGCGTTATAGATGGGCTCGAGTGTATAAAGACATTTCGAAATATTAGCTTTCAAGAGATATATATAGTCAAATAAGAAGAGACAAACAAACAAAAACGAAAGAAAAAGCCTAAGAACAGCCCTGTTTGTATGCGAAATTTGCAAAATTATCTGGCTTGGGTCTAATTTCAGTAGATTGTTCAGTAAGACAATCAGGACAAACAAAGTTGACTTCTGGAAAAAATCGGAACTGTGAAAATTTACTGTAGTTTTGTTATTTAGATATCTACCAAAATGTATCCCTCATTTTAGAGCAACCACTCAATGGTAAAACTCGTATAAAAGGATTGATCCGAAAATTGGGTGTGAGAGGAAAAAAGGAGCAATCCCCTAATTTTATGTGACCATCTCCCAAAAAGTGTTTATGGGCATCTTTCTTAAATGGCTTTTGTTGTCTGTGACTCACACAACTTTTGGTGTAAAAACCTTTTTTTGTTGTTTCTGTTTCACTTGTTTATTGCAAACCAAAATGTTTTGCTAAAAAAATTCTGTTTAGAAAACAAATCAATCATTTTTTCCAGCATTTCCTGCAAAAAAGAGAACCTATTTTCGATTTGTCAACAAGACTTGTAAGTCAAATTGTGTAATTTGATCTTGCCATATTAAGTTTCCTACGAAAAAATGGGGAAAAGATAGAGAGAAAAAGGTAATAGTTGATTAAATACACAACTGTCTTAAAACAAACCTGATCTTTGATGTTGGAGTGAAAATATTTGCAAATTATTCAAAAAAGAAATTTATTCCAAGACAAGCCAAGCTAATCAAAAAGTGTGTTCTGACAGGAATTTCACAGCAAAAAGCATATTTATTGTTCAGGCAAACGAGCAGCAGAAGAAGAAAGCTGTGGGAAAGGCCTTACCAAAGAGCAGTAATAGTCATAGTTAACTTGCTGGTGTTGCCACCACCACTGCCATCCACAGCCTTCCTCTTTTGTTGATTACGTTGATGTTTTTGCTGCTCTCTAACTGCCTAGATTTCCGTGATTTTCGTCTCTTTCACCCTTCCTGCCTGCTAGCTCAATACAAGCTGTAGGAAAATAAACTTAAATATTTTTTGTCCTGGCGAGAATTCGATTCAATATATGTTTCGCTCGCTATTATTTCTATTTTATTAGTGTTGCAGTTTTTCTTTGATATTCTTGTTATTCTTCGAATCTGGATAGCAAGTGGTTGTGCTTTTGATCAAAAAAAGTTAAGCATCGCTTAACTTACATTTTTCACGCGTTTTGTTTGTTTTCTTGGCTATAGCCGTAATCTCATGCAGAAGTATACAATATTTAAATATGCCTATGTCTAATTTAATTTGCCTTGGGAGACCAAAGCGAAATGTGGAAAAAATCAGCAGGGGGACCAAGGCAAAATTGCAACCGATTCTGCACTAGCGACTTAAACAAATTTTTAGTTTGCAAATATGTTTAATCCCTTCCTGCTGCGTTTAAAAGAGTGTTCTATTTTTGTTATGAGCCCCTACCTTTAATGCACTCATGCTTGAAAATTGAAATAAATCAACAGGTGGGACCTTTCACTGGTATAACAGGATTAGAAATTTAAAGTTTACAAAAAAAGACTTTGGATTGTCATCAGCGCTGAACAACTCTAGCTTATATTTAAAATAATCAATTTCCACACACCCTGTTTATTTCAATAGAAGGGCCATGGGAAACTTTTCTCTCTCTTCTCTTGTTCCAATGGGTAAGTCTGCAAGCATAAAATAGCAATCGAAGTGGGGATAAGAAAAGCTAGATGATCTAAGCAGTAGTCAGAGATGCAAAGGCCAAACAAACAGCAGTTCATCAGGGCAGCAGCTAGAAGGCGCAGGGGCGGAGCTTTTTTCCTTGTTTCTTTAACAAAACACTACCACAACTACACGCACAGTTGTTGCTCTAACTCTCTATACTCTTCGGTCTGATTTTTAGCTGAAATTTTTGCGGCATTAAAAATTGTAGGAGCAATTCTAGAGTAGACACCTCAGCCGATTCTGGGACAGGCATCCCAACAGTTTGGAACTTTAACTTTTGATAAACTTTGATTTTACTTATTTTTCTCAAGTTTTGATCTCTTTTTTTTTCAATTAGATTGTAGACTTCAAAGTAAAATCAGTTAGAACTCATGAAAAAGTAAAATAAAAATTTGAAATTTGGACCAAGGCAAACTGCTGGATGCCTATTCCAGAATCGACTAAGGCACCTGTTCCAGAATTCAGCTAAATTGGATTTTCGATTGCACACAGCTAACACCGCCCATCAATTTCAGGTAATGCCCCACTTCCAGAAAGAAATTCCCATTCTCCTATAACACACTCCGCCTACTCCAATTTGCATAATAATCTGGTGTTAGGATCTTTCCTAAATGAAGGAGAGAAAGAAATTCTACTAGGATAACCATCAATCATCTCCTCTTCTCTATAATAATAACTGACCATTGCCCTGCCCTGATGCTGCTTTTCCACCAGCACCCTGAAATGCCGTGCTGCTGCTGCAACCCCACTGCTCAACCCTCCACTTCTGCTGCCCTTCAATCCCAGCCAGTCCGCTTTAATTACTTAAAAAGTGGTGTTGAAGCCCTTGTAATTAAGTGTGGCCAGTACAGACAATCGCTTTACAGTAGGCAGCTCACAGTTAACTGTAATCATCATAGTCATCAAGCCAACTATATGGGTTTTGGAGGCAGAACAAGGCTGAGAAATGGATTTTATTTGATATTATTGACTGCTATACTTGCTTCTACCACTTTTTCTACAGTTGACTGTATTTCTGAGAGGACTGGCAGGTCTAATATCCTACATTTGAATGATGTTTGTGACAACGGGGTTGGCAAATGCGCCCAGGGTCTGCAATGTGTACTCAGGCACAACGAAAACTTAAAAAGATGTACAGGTGGGATTTTTTTCAAAGTAGTTTTTTTTCAAAGTAAGGTGCCTAATTTAATAATTTTACTTAAATCGGCATCTCTTCTCTCCCGTAAAATTTTAATGAAGGGTCATACCCAACGCAAAAATGGAATACAAAATTTGGATTTCTTAAGTTTCTGTCAACCAGATCATTTATCCCCTATCCAGGTGGTTTGCTCATACGGCTTTGAACAATAAAACTACGACAAGGTTTATTACAGCATAGCAAACTTTGTGTCTAGATCGGTTGGAAGCCCAAATACAAGGCTTAAAAGGGTCATGCTTATGCGTTCGAAATTTGTCCCCGCCAACTTGAAAAATGTCCTAATCATTGAACTTTTGTATAGATTTTTCAACGGAATTTCTAACGGCTCTATCACAATTGTAAGTGTAAATGTAAATGTTAATGTAAATGTAAGTGTAAATGTAAGGTGTCTTCACAACACCAAAAAGATTTACATTTCCACTTATGCCTTCACGATACGAATGTAAATGAAATTTTTTGACTTGTGCTCACTTTTATTTCCAAAAGTTTAGTTTTTTCACCCAAATACAATTATCAATTTTTTATAACTAGCATTGAACTACTCGTCATCAATAAAGCCTTTCAGTATTCTCTGAAAATACTTTCATTTAATTTGCATTTATGGGCGCTAGTGGAGTTTACGTGTCCAAAATATGCCTTGGTCCCCCCTGTTGTTTTTTTGTGACAAACAGCTTGGTCCCCCTGTTCATTAAGGTTACTGTAACACTGTGACTATGGTAATCAGGTTGATTATGGTTAACATGATCACCTTTAATATTATCACCTTAAAAACAACAGGGGGGACCAAGCTGTTTTTCACAAAAAACACAGGGGGGACCAAGGCATATTTTGGACACGTAAACTCCATTAGGCCCATTTATGTTTACATTTGAATTGTTAAGGGGTAAATGTAAGTGTAAATGTAATTGTTAATGTACATGCAAGGGGTTTTTACAATACCAAAAACATTTACACTTATAATTGTGATAGAGCCATAACAAAAAGACCTATCATTAAACTCTAGGTTTAGTTTTGTAAGAAAAAAAAGTTGAAAAATCCGTGCAGAAGTTCAATGATTCAGGAAAATTGAAATTAGCGGGGACAAATTCAAGTGAGAACGCTTTTTTAAGTTAAATAATACTTCTTTTGCATCGAAAATATTTAAATTTGCATTTTCGATAGCGACTCATGGTCTAAAATGTAGTCTAGATCTGCTCTAAAAAGTGGGAGCGAATCTTTACAATATCCAGCATGAATGGAGACTAGAAGCCATTTAATATCCGGAACTCATTTCTCTAATCAAATTCACAAAGTTTTTGAGTTGCCCGCAATAAAATTTTGAAAACTTGTGACCAGTGTTGGCAATTTGAATCATTGATTCAAATTCAAAATAAAAACGCAGTTTCGCGCTTTTGTCATGATTCTAGGAGCTTTATTTTTTGGACACCCAAAAATCTTGAAATTGTGAATGGCCCTAACTTTAAGGTTTCAGTCAAAAAACAAGGCGGGGGGGTGCCTCTATTAGAGGAAATACGGTACATCAAAGATCAATTGAAAAGATAAATAACATTCCAAATGACTGACACCTTGAATGAGCTTTGGGATGTCTTTTTTTCTTAAATCATAATTCATCCTAGGTTTTTCTATCTACCTGTTTGCTATTTATTGTATGTGAAAAATTTGGTGGCGCTCATATTTTGCGGCATTAACTTCGATCAAGCTATTTAATAGGGACTAGCATGGCCTCTCAAATTCTTTTTTATAACAAATATAAGATCAGCTGTTGAAAACAATGCAGTTTTATGTGTGTGCAGGTATGATTCACACTAATAATAGAATATAAGAAGAGGAAATTGGGCTGTTTTGCTAGGAGAAAATTCTCGAAATTCCTTTCTCTCTCATCTATTGACCACCACAAAGAGTGGGGTGACGAATGGAGCTTGTTTTATGAACACTTCCTTTTTTCCGGACTCATTTGTTCTGAAGCATAAGTTGGTTGGGTGCATAAGCAGAGCAAAGGTTGAGCAACAACAGCAGCATCTTTATTGCCATTTCATCATCCTACATTTGATTAAGCAGTGTATTTGCACCAAAAACTAGGAATAGTCAGCTGTGGGTGCGTGTTATAAGATCAGACATAAAGCAAGAGTAGTAAAAATAATATTGCAGTCAATGAATTTCTTTGAAGTGCCTTGTTGCTTGGAAAGATGAAAGAAAAAAACAGTAATAAAAATTATTTTGTTGAGTCAATTACTTTTGGAGAAAAAATATTTGGTGAATTATGAGGTTTTTAAGTGGTATTTGTAGTGTTCAATTTTTCAGGGTAGTGCAAATTTGTCAAAATGAAACTTGTCAAAACAGAAAATTAAAAAAAAACCTTCTCAAAAACGAAATTCGTCAATAATTTTTTCTTGGCCTTCTCCCGTTTGTAAAAAAAAATAAAAAAACATGTAAAATCAAAAAATATATATTCTGTCATAAATTAATATACTTTGAAAAATTTCAAGGCAGCTTTTTCAAAGTAAGGTGCCTACTTTATGATTTTAAAAATAAGAATTCAATCAAGAATTGTGTCGGTCCGAAGGCATTTTAAAAAATATTATTTAATTCATTAAAATGCTTATATCTTACAAAAAGTGCGTTCTAAATTGTCCCCCGCCAGTTCAAAAAATTTTTCCTGATCATTGAACTTCTGTTCGGATTTTTTAGCTTGGTTTTATAACAAAACAAGGCCTATAATTTAATTTCAGGTAAAGTTCTGTTAGAAGCCAAGCTGAAAAATCTGTACAGAAGTTCAATGATTAGGAAAAAGTTTTGAGTTCCCGGGCACCACTCTTATTAGCTTAGGCATGGTTCTTAATAGGGTTGGCCTGCCTGAAATTAGCTAGGAAAAACACAAAGCCCGAATTTTCCGCATTCGTTTACAGCATGTTAATCATCAAAATTTTCTAACCATGCGATAGATAACCATTTGTTACGATGTTCTCAAATTCCATTTGCCCCTGCTTCCGCTTCATTTTTCTTTCATCATTTGATTAAAAAAAAGAAAAAAACACTATAAAGACAATCACAAACACCAGGCCTTCTAAACAGCTGACCGAACAGCAAGAAAGCAGAAAAATTGCGAGAAGGGGAAATAAAAAGATTAAAGCAACCAGCTCTTTGTTTGTGTGTTTGTCTTTGTCACTTTTGTAGATAGTCTTTATCGGATTTTTTCCATCTTTTTGAACAAAAAAACAGGGTTTTTTTATATTGCAATAGCATCAGGGGAAAAAAAGCAGCATCAGAAGCAACAAGAGGGATGCTTTTAAACAAAGAAGGAAAAAATTGAGAGATACGTGCCATATTTTTCTAGCCAAATTTGCATTTAGTATTTGGAAATAGATGATCATTGCTGTCTGGCTTGCCTACAGTTTTTTGATTAACTGTTTTTGAGTTTATTAACCCTCGAACTAGAGTTGCATTTGGTCGGTTAACCGAAAACTGGGTTTTTTTTGGCAAATAAACTGAAATCGAAAACCGGGTCCAGAACAAAAAAACGGGGAAAACAAAAAACGGGTTAATAAAACACGGGAATACCAAAAACGGGTTCAGAAAAACCGGAAAAACCGAAAACCGGGTTTAGCAAAATACCGCTTTATTTACGACGAAAATTGACCGAAAATACAGCAATGTCGGTTAACCGACCTTTAGTTTAAAAATACGGTACCAAAAATCAGCTTTCATGGCTCATTTATAAACGTTGTCGTTGTCGTCGTCGTTGTCGTTGGAATATTTTTTTTATGAAACCCTTTTTTTCGCCAACGACGACGACAACGACAACGACGACCTATTTATAAAAAATCCAACGAAACGACAACGCCAACGACAACGACGACGCCAACGACAACGACGACGCCAAGGACAACGACATTTTTTTATTCAAAATTGGACAAATTTCGCATTTTTTAGTCGAGCTTTCGAGTGAAAACGTGTGGAGAATATAGTTAATCCTTAAAATTCTGACTTAAAATGCAAAATTTGTCTGATTTGGAAGAAAAATTTTCCGTTGTCGTTGGCCTTGTCGTTGTCGTTGGATTTTTTATAAATATGTCGTCGTTGTCGTTGTCGTCGTCGTTGGCGTTGTCGTTGTCGTTGGCGTAAAAATGCCTTTATAAAACATTTTTTTCCAACGACAACGACGACGACAACGACAACGTTTATAAATGAGCCATCAAAGAAACTGGTTTTTAAAACAGTCCGATCTATAAAAAACCGAATGCAACCCTATTTCAAACTAATAAGTGAGTCTTTTCGACCCATCTAAATTTTTTTTAATAATGCGCGTTTTACTATTTTTTTATCTTGCTCCAAGGCAAGTAATACCTTATTTGAAAGCTTATTCAGCTTAATAAGCTTATTTTGTAATCAGCAGTGTGTTTCTTTTTTTTAAAACCTATTCAGCTATGATTTACAGCTAAATGAGGAAACTCTTCATTTTTTTGAAAGTATGTTTATCTCGTTAATGAAAAAGTATAAATCAAAATCGTTTTGTGCATTATATCAGCCTTTCTTTGCGCTACCTCCCTGCCTTGAAAGCATCGAGATTTGCCCTTGAAAACAGCAATAATCTGCTTTGCTTTCGAATCTTCAATTTTGCACCTATTTTAAAATGCCTTCAAATTCATTTTTTGTGTAAAAAATTGAAAATTGAATACACAGGCAGAAAAAAGCATGCGAAATTGATACATCAAGATTAAACGGTGATTTTTTTTGCAATTTATTGAGAAAAAAACACAAAGTTTATGCTCTAAAAAAACTTGCCGTAGTTTTAGGGTTAATTCATAAAGTAGCAATTTTAGTTGATTTAATTTTATAAAACAAAAAAATTGAAATTGATCTCTTCATATTTCTAATGGTAGTGAACCATCAACGTTTTATCTATTTAAATTATATTAAATCTCGTACAAATATTGACTAGCATAACAGCACTAGATGAAAAGACTCAAGAGCTTTGTGTTTTCATGAAGTGGAACTATTGAAAGTATGTAACAAAGAAGCACTTTATGCAAAATGTGTCTTAAATTTACTCCACAATTAAATGTTGCTGATTGCTTCTTTCTCACATTGATTACAGTCGAATCTCGATGTAATAGGTCTGTACTCCGAAATTTAAGCGGCATTTTGCTAAGTGGTCGATTTGCTAAGCGGTCGTTTTGCCAAGATTTTTTTGCTAAGCGACAAATTGCTAAGAATTTTTTTGTTCATTTAGCAAATTGGCGCTTAAATTGTGAATTCTTAGCAAAGTCGCGCTTAAATTTTTTTCTTAGCAAAACGACCGCTTAGCAAATCGACCACTTAGCGAATCGCGGCGCTTAAATTCGGGTACAGCCTGTAATAGCACTCCTCAAGTTCGTTCCACCGAGGGTCCGACACTTTTTCAAATTTAATTTTTGGAAACGACCGGAAGATTGAAATACTTACGATTTTTTGAAACTAAATTAGCCCAATCACATTCGGAAAAAGACGCCGAATGGGTACTATGACGGATGGTGGTAGTTTAACGGTGGCGGGTTGGTTAATCTGGCAAATCAGCGGTTTCTGAGATTTTTGCATACACAACCTAGATTGAAGGGGAAGCCATTTAAATATGAAAAGTGCTTCCATGGCGCAGTGCGTAAGTGCTCACGTTTTTTGGCCAAAATGGCGTTTTTTTTGGTGTTGCAGGTTTAATCCCACGTAGGGGCACACTTTTTTGGCTTGTTTGGCCAGTTTAGAAGCAATTAGACTTTTTTGACGCCAGATTCGGATCAGCGACCCAAATTACCTCTAAACTGGCCAAATAAGCCAAAAAAAAATAGTGTGTCAGTACGTGGGATTGAACCTGCAACAACCCAAAAAAACGCTAATATTGGCCAAAAAACGTGAGCACTTACGCACTGCGCCATGGAAGCCACTTTTACAAACTAATGGCTCCCCCGCCCTTTAAAGTTAAAATAACTTGTCTAAATTTCAGAAACGGATAAAGAAAGATGCTTAAAGGCCAAGTGTAAAGTCATGTTTCCGAGCTGCCCTTTTGATTCGCGTCCAATTGTTCGGCTGCCTGCTCCAGGGGAATGTTTGTGCTAAGCCAGCGATTTGCAATGCGATCCACAGGTTTGTAAACCTTTCATACATTTAAGTTTCAATAAATGTTTTCTTTTTTTCGTAGAAATGTGACAGATACGTGCCGAATTGTAAGTCAGGGCTAGAAAGAGTGCTTGTCTCTTCTGCAACAATCGTCCAGGCTCTTGTTGCGATAGATTCGAGTGCAGACAACCAGGTTCTTATTTTTATATGTTATATTGTACCTGAGACCGACATTTTTCTTTAGAACTTCACTGCGAAAACGCCAAATGTCCAGATTCTTCCGAGACCTACGATCTTTATTCAAGGACGGGCAAATCTTGCCCACAGACAGTTCCGTCCAGCCGCTTACGTGCCCAAGGCTCTTGCTGTCCGATTATTTCGGAGTGAGAATTTTTTACAAACTTTTTTCATGTGATTGATAAAAAAAATCAGATGTCGATGCCAAGCTGCTATCTGTCCCCAGTCAGATGTTCCAGCACACAGGCGTTGTGATAGAGAAGAAGGGTAGTGGACGGCCAGGTGGCTCGATTAACTATACATTTGAATACACTTGTTTATTCTTTTACTTTCCAGGAAATTGTTGCGATCACTTTAGCTGAAATCATTGCGTGGAACAGTTACTTCCAAACAACTGATTCTGAGAAATCTCAAGTTACAGTAAGTGGTTGTGTGTAAAAAAGCTCCGAAAACTGCGTTTCGTAAAAAAGAGTCAAATATTTTCTGTTTTTAATACACTGCAACTTTAAAGACTAGTAGTGAAATTCCAAGGAAAAAAGTATATGCTTATTGAGTAAAATCCCTACCTGGCACTAACTCGTCTGTGGGTGACTTTTCAGTTTTAGGGATGTTTTTTAATTAAGGGAATTCGACGCTACTCGGTGATAGCCCCCCCCTCTCCCCTCCCCAAAAAAGGTACTCGGGTACCCCCCCCCCCTAAAATCGGACCCTACTCGGTTACACCAGCCCCCCCCCAAAATCAAGATTTTTTGGGAGTGGTCAAAACCACATTTTAAGCAATAATTTCGCCATAAAAGGTCCAGAAAAGCAATTTAAAAGGGTTATGGGCTGTATTGCGAGAGGAAGGGAATAATACAGGGCCACTTTTTTTAGCTGCTTTACTATGTTTTTTCAACTCGGGCCGTGGCAAAAATAGACTCTACCGTATAACCTCTAATAGACGGGCATGCCTTCTATTTTTCAACCCCTAAAAATCGAAAAAAAAATATTTTGAGATTTTCGGGTACTCAAAAAATCTAAAAAGCGAATTAACTAAGATCGAGGTGATCAAGAAAACGCGAAAAACAGATTTGCAAAAAATTTTTTTGCGCTGAGATTATAGGTCCTTGAGGTGCCCGTCTATTAGAGGGTGCCCGTCTAATAGAGGTTATACGGTATATGCATTTATGATCAAGTGTACTTCTCGGAATCATGTCTAAGGTAAGGGCGTGCGCGCATCTCTAACTCTCAAGCCCCCTGCGCACCCTTCGGGGGCGCAGGGGCTTGGGGGCTTGGAGTTGAGATGCGCACACCCACATACCTTAGACATGTGTTCCGAGAAGTAAACTTGATCATAAAATGCATATAGAGTCTATTTTTGCCACGGCCCGAGTTAAAAAAAACATGGAAAGCAGCTAAAAAAAAGTGGTCCCTGTATTTCTTCCCTCCCTCGCAATACAGCCTCTAAATCCCTTTTAAATTGCTTTTCTGGACCTTTTATGGCGAAATTATTTTGTAAATAAAATGGTTTGAACCACTCCTAAAAATCTTGATTTTGGGGGGGGGGGGTATAATGAGTACTCCTATGGATTGGGGGGGATGTTATTCCCGAGTAGCACTTTTGGGGGGGGGGTATAACCGAGTTATCGCCGGGAATTCACTGATGGTTTCTGACTCACTCAACACGAGTTTAAAACTACATCACCTAGTCATCAATTATAAGGACGCAAAACAGGTCATTTTGTACAAAGCGGGACACTTTTTCTGCTAAAACACGCCTTTTTTCTACCAGAATGGGCCACTTTTTAGATTTCTCCTCATAGAATAGGAAATAATACTGAAAACATGAGATTTTCCTTACCCCTTATGAAAAAAAGACAACTTGCAATAGAATCTGAAAATCGGATATTTTAGTAAGTGATTCCATACCTGATATTTTCGCCCTTATTCGAATAACAACAAAAATTGGCAAACATTTTTGTGTTTAGGTGGTCTCATTGCCAACCTATCTGCATCCATGAAGGCAAGAAGTTTATGGAAGGAGCAGAATGGCATCAAGACACTTGCGAGATATGCACTTGCAATGGTGGTGTGGCACTTTGTAAGAAGATGGAGTGTCACTATTCTCGTATTTTCATTTTTTAGCTTATTTATGGGGTTTAATATCTTCGTTCGACAGATCATTGTAACTGGGTAGGTATTCCGGAGGGTGATGCTGTCCCATTTGTCTTGGCTGCAAAGATCTCTCCACTAACAGACAAATCGGCGAGTTCTGGGACTAAAGATGATTGTACAAAGTATTCTAAAGTTTCTTGACCTCTTTGAGTAATAACCTTATATTTGCAGCTGCACTTGTGGCGAAGATTTTCGCTGGCATTGTCAGAAGTTTATCTGCAAATCCGATTGTGAAAGCCCTAGGAAAGTAAGGGAGAATGCTGTCCAATTTGTGATGGTTCGTTTTCCTTTCGTTGTAACAGAAAAATGTATTAAAATCAAAATCTAATTTTTTCGGTAGGTTCCAGCAAATAAAGCTTAGGATTTTTGCTGACAATCTATCAATTCGCAAAAATATCCAGGTTTTTTCGCTTCGGTCTCGTTTCGATCGAAAAAAAAAAAAATTTGCCACTTTTTTAAATGATAACATTCTCGGCTAGCCTGCGATTCTAAGTTTTAACGAGGTAATGATCAATGCAATATCTTTGAAAAATGTAAAAAAAGGGAAAACTATGAAGCAAGTCGGAAGAATAATTTTTTCATATTTATACATATCTATGCTACATTGTGAGGTACTGTAAGGACTCGCCCGAACGTTAACACCAGCTTTTGTCCAACCAGATTTAGTGTTCATAGAGAACACAATATAGGGACAATTAACCAGTATTATATTGAATTCAAACTAGCTTGGTCTTAACAGAATAACTGCACCAGGAGCAGTCTTGACAAAATGTATCATATTTATTTTCTGGTTTAGTTGATGTCAAGCTGCTCTAGTTCTTCCTCCAGTAAGGTTAGTAAGTGCAGTAATTGCCGTGATTTAAGCGTAACATAATAATCATGGCCTAACCAGTTCATACCAGCGTAGTCTTCTATACTACGGATTCAAACCAGTAGGGCGAAAGGTTAATCTCTTTGATTATGGCTTTAAGCCCCAAACCAGAATAGTCCGGTTGATCAAACCGTGGTAACCAGTTCCAAGCTCTCCGCTCCATGACGTCCATCGCCTCAAGCTCGCGCTCCCGCTGTGCCGGTGAAACAAGCAAGTCTCTCTGGTGGGCCTGCCGTGGTCAAGCCAGCTAAGGAAATCAGCGACCAGTCTTCTGCCTTTCAGCAAGTTCTCCAGTGTCTATTCAGCCAGTGGTCCAATGCTCTCGGTGCTTGATGGGGATGTCCAATCGCGTATCTCTATCCGTGCTGATGACCAGAATGCCGCTCCTGTCTGGCTCCAGTGGATGAACGACCAGCCTTCCTCTCTCTCACCAGCCTCAGTCAAGCCAGTGGTCCTTGGATCTTCAGTTCTTGGTGTCATGTCCAATCGCGTATCTCCGCCCGTCCTGCTGACAAGCTCCGCTTCAATGCTGTGGTTGCTAAAGAAGAGGAAAAATCTCCAGAATCTCTTTCGTCAGAATCCATCGTACCAGTTTTGTCTTTGTATTGTGGTAACCAGACTGTGGTCGCTGGTTCCTCCGGCTTGCCATGGTGCACTAATAAAATACCAGTATGAGAACTTTTGTTGTTCTTACTGTACTTCTGCTGTTTACCAACCCAACCACCCTCCCCTCCCCGCCTTATTTTTTGCAATGTGGAGTAGGCTGTCTTTGGCCGCGAAGCGTCCAAATACCCTGGTGTGTCTTAACAACTTTTAAGCCATAGTAGCAACCCTTGTAGACCCTAGAAAGTGAAAATCTGTTAAAATCTAACACTTTTGTTTTCATATGACTTAAAAAAGGCTAAAATCTGGTCAAAAATACCTTTAAAGGGTCATATATCCTTGATGAATTAGGAGCAAAATGTTTTGCCGAATTTCAAATTTTTTTTATCAGAAAGTGTTTAGAAATCCTTCTTTTATTTTGTTGAGCAGAAAAAAATGAGTTCGCGAAGTGATTTTTTTGTCACTTTCAATAAAATTTAGGCATGGGGAAACAGCAGAAGTACCCATTTTACAAAGATCTTGCAATAATCGATAGAAAATGGGCATATTTTTGGTTTTTCGACTGAAAGAAGAACCTGGGCATTTTTTTTAAAGAAAAACTGGCAGTTTTTTTCCCCAAACTCGGGCATTTTTTTCGTTTCTCCAGAATATATGCACCGAGATGGTTCTCTACGTTTAAACTTATTTTTTAGAACCACTTGTTGTGGATACTCCAGTTATTTGTGCTTCGCTTGAACTATGTCCTCTTCGTTGTGAATTCGGGCTGTTCAAAAACCAATGGGGCTGTTTCGAGTGCAAGTGCGCAGCGGGGTCAGCTTCAGAGACATGGCATCCACTGCTGGACAGCTCGGAAACTGTTTGCACCGCTCTAACTGCGGACAATTGCGACAAGTAAGTTTTTGACAACACCTAAAACATCGATGCTCAATTCAATTTTCCATTTAGACAATGCGCTCACGGCTATTTACGAGATTGATCGGTTGTCCAATGTGCAAATGTGCTAAATGCCCTCCTATAGACTCCTGCTATAAACACTGTCTCTATGGCTTCAAAACTAATTCTTTGGGATGTTCCGTGTGCAAGTGCTCTGCCAAAAATATCTTTGATGCTCGCTTTCAATCCAAAAGAAACAGTGGACAGTGGCGATGTCAATTGCTTTTCTACATCCAACTCAGGCAAATTAGTGGAAAGGATAATGGCGAGTGGTGGACAGATAACCATTGCAGACAGTGCTTTTGCCAGAACAAAAAGGTCTGCATTTATACTATTTTCAGATCTATTCAATATTAGCTTGTGTAAAACCAGCCGATCATCCGCTTGCCGAAATTTAAAACCAACCTCAGCTATAATTTACAGGAGTATTGCTCGTTGATTTCCTGTCCAAATAGACCAGCTGAGTGTCCAGTAGATAATTGGGTTGTCCGTAAAGGTTTTTTAACACCATTTACGTGACCTTTGTTGAAATCATGTTCAGGTGGTTGCTGTCCGAGTTGCTCCCTTGCACAAGTTACACTACCCCATCCAAAGACCAGTCGTCAACCAGAAAATGGATTGCTGGTTTGCCACAGTCCTGGAGATGGTCGTTTGTTTGTAGATGGCGAGACTTGGCAGTTGAATGAGTGTATTGCTTGCACTTGTCGAATGGGTCAGTTTATTGTTTGCACAAGATAATCTGTGTATAATGTTGGTATTGCAGGTCATGTGCTATGTTCTGCGACCGAGTGCAATCTCCTAGATTGTGAACATCTTCAGAACGCAACATGCCTTCTTGTTGCGTTAAGTAATAATTTTTGATCAATGATTTTAAATTTACATATTTATTGCTTCTGTTAATTTAAAAAGAAGTTTTTGTGGTTCTAGTCGGTTATCGGGACCACCTTTTTGGATAAAGAAAAATTAGTAAAGTAAATTAATAAAGGTGGTCCCGATAACCGACTAGAACCGTTTTTGTTTGATTTATTTTTTGATTTTACTGGTTTTAGGTGTTCGCAAACTAGTGAATGCTCAACCAGACTTCCACTGTTAGTCTTAAACATTCTAATACGTGCACTGACCAACTGGGCAACATTCACCAGCCAAACAGCAGTCAATGGAAGCTGGATGATTGCACATCCTGCCATTGTGATGCTAAAAAGGAGGTCAAATGCTATCGGCAGAGATGTGCTGAAACCTCTTCCAAATGCAAAAACTCTCTGATGATCAAGGGAAGGTGCTGTCCAATTTGCTCTGGTGGGTTTTCAGGATATTGATTCAATTGTTTGCAAAAAGACCAAAAATTGTGATTTTTTCAGTAATCCAAATGTTTGACGAAATATGTAGGGTTAACTCAACTTTTCAAATTTTTTGACTTTATTTCTTGTTTTTTATGTGTGTTTTTTTCCAAATTTTTGAACTTGTGACCACACAACTGAAAGCCTATTTCACTGGCTACACAATGATATAAAAAATTTTCAGTTCCGTCTACAAAAAGAAGTATATTTTAATAAAACAAAGATTCTTCGAAAACGAAGCGAGTCTTCGCGATTCTTCGTTTTCGAAGAGTCTTCGTTTCATTAAAATAGACATATTTTTGTGACGGAACTGATAAATTTTTATACCATTGTGTAGCTAGTGAACTAGGCTTTCAGTTCCGTGGTCACAAGTTTAGAATTTTGACAAAAACACACAACAAACAAGAAATAAAGTCAAAAAAATTTAAAAGTCGAGTTAACTGTGTGCCAACCCCAAAATATGCTACATTTTGAAGTACAGTCAAACTTCTTTATGAGCTACACTCCGTATAAGCTACACTTTTATAAGCTACACCTGAATCTGGTCCCAAATAAGGTATGTTCCGTATAATATACCCCTATTTAAGCTACACCTCTCTATAAGCTACATCTAGGATCGGTCCCGAGGTGTAGCTTATACAGAAGTTTGACTGTAAAACTTTTCTCGGCAGCAAACTTAAATTTGGCATTTGCTTTGTTATCAGCATGGTTGTCCTTTTAAAACTCACTGTCTTGTCTTTTAACTCACTGTCAAATTTTATATCCCACTCGAAACAACAAGTTTTCAAACTTCAAAAAGGGTCTAAAAGTTCGAATGTTTGTTGTCTCGAGTAAAATTGAAAATTTGACATCAAGTAATATGTTTGAAAAATCAGTTTAGAAGCAAATTGATCATGAATCAATGTCAGGATTTCAAACGTGCTTTCGGGAAAAAGTAGAATTCTTCAACTGTTTGGACCATTAAAAATCGCAATTTTCGGAAGTATTAAAGAAATGGAATTTACAGAAGTGCTCATCGTGAAAAGCAGGGCAGGGCCGGTTTGTATTCTCGTTTGTCACATTTAATAAGACTTGCGTTTGACAAGACTCGTATTCGCGGAATTCGCATTTGACAAAACTCGTATTCGAAAAATTCGTATTCGACAAACTCGTATTCTAACTAAATTCGCTTGTTTGTATAGTTAAATACGCATTCACAAGCCAACATTCCAATATATCCGACTGTTTCAAATCCGATTGTCTCAAAAATCTACTCATCCTAACTGTAGTTTTGCTTGAATGATTCAAATGGTTGGGAGTCTTCTTCTCTACTGGTCCATTTTCTTCGCTCGAAGTGCTGAAGTCATCATCATCACTGCTCATCTTGACCTGTAACATGGTGTATATTAGACGAGACACATTGACTCAAACAATAAGCAAATTTTGTTAGAATACGAGTTTTGTCGAATACGAGTTTGTCGAATGCGAATTTCGTAGAATACAAGTTTTACGAATACGAGTTTTGTCAAGTGCGCGAAACGCGAATACGAATCGGCCCTGCCCTGAAAAGTGGCATGAGAATCGGCAAATCTTATATTCCACCGTTCTCATTTATAAATAAGTTTTCTAGATGATCTCTCAAGCGGTGCTGTCTGCATCCATAACAGCAACATCTATGGGTTGAACGAAGAATTTCGAGATGGTCCATGTAGAAATTGCTCTTGTCGTCTCGGTAGAGGAGGTGGTCATCTGGAATGTACTGAGCTGCAATGTCCTAGATGTCTAAACCCAGTGCCTATCCCTGGAGATGCATGTTGCCCGTCTTGTAGAGGTATTTTTCAAGTTTTGTTAGTTTATCAAGGTGCGAACGTATTTGTTTGCAGACTCTGAACTTTACCTGTTTGAAGGACAAACAGAAGTAATGTACAAGAAGGCAATTAACCAAACAGACTTCTCCAACTCAAATCACTTGGTTTTGTATGCTGTCGGCCTGACTGCTGGAGTTTTCATAATTGCATTGTGTCTTCTGGCAGTGCTGTTTGTTTTGAAGTGGATAAAGGAAAATGTATATTTGGGTTTAGATCAATACGTAAACGTTTTATTTTTTTATTTAGGCCAACAAAAAAAGGAATAGAAGCGTGAACTTAAAGGCAGGCAGACAAAAATCGAAAACAACTCCAAACACTGCTCGTCCATTGATAGTCAAGCAGAGAATATCTTCAGAGTGCGAAAGTGATATAGCCAATGTTTCTCTGCTTAGCTCTAAGTAAGTTGTATTTAGTAAGGACCGACCTGTTGCAGTAAATTAGCAGGAATTTTTATGAAAAATGAAAAACCTAAAATTAAAAACGTAAGATGCAAGCGACCTATATTACGTTTGAAAACCATTCGGCTACATTTGAAAACAAATTCACCCTAGAACACACCCTATATAGTTTGTTTTAGGCTGATTCTGTACCCTAAGCTAAATATTTTATAGAATGCTTCTAAAAAATTTACTTTATGGAGTAAAATAAAGCTAGCTGGAGGTGTATTCTTCACTTGTACGGGAAAGGATACATACAGGGTATTTTTTTGATTAAAATGGTTTGAGTCTGTAAATTTTTTTATTCCGACACATTCAAGAAAGCTCATGCTTGTTTGAAAGCTCTCACCTTACTATTGAGGGCCCACATTTTGGTTTTTTGAGAAAATTTTCCAAATTTGATTATTTTTGACATATTGACAGCTATTTTCATCACTTTAACCTGTTAAAATTTAGATTCAATGTTAGGAATAGAAAGAGCATGAATGTTTTATTTTAGCGCAGCTCAAGGACTACAAAACCTGTTTCAGAAAAAAATTAAGTTTATGAGTGTTGAGATATAGCCTTTAAAAAAAACAGCAAAGGACTAAAATTCAGTTTTTAGTCATTCTTTCAAAATTTTCACATTTTTTTTCAAAATGTTTTATTGAAAAGGCTATATCTTGACAATCTTTATTTTAAAAACATTTCTGATAACTGAGTTTTGTAGCCCTTGAGCTGCGCTACAACCGTGTTTAAAAAAAGTGCTGCACCACTTAAAGGGCCATCGCCACGTGTTATGAATTGTCCCCGCCAATTCAATTTTTTTTTGCCTACGTACACAAGTTCAATGATCAGAATTTTTTTTGAATTGGCGGGGGACAACCGTCGTAGACGTCAATGGTCTTTAACGATAAATCAAATATTTAATCAAAAAAGCTGTCTCCTTGTCAAAAATAATCGCATTCTCAAAACGATTTTTTCACAAAGAACACTTTTTCTCAAAAAAAACAAAAATGTGGGTCTTTAATCGTAAGGTGAGCTCGTGGTATCTCACACCACTGAATTAAGAGCTTTTAAAAATTCATGAATTTTTCGGACCATTAAATACTTGAACACAAACTGAAAATTTCCGGATTTGAAATCGAGATGTAAAATTTTGTCCTGTCAATTTATCCATATTCTTTATATCATTAATCAAATGTTTATATATCATTCGAAAGAGAATTTCCAAAGCTACAAAATGACATATCGTTGAAAAAAGTATAATAAAAAATGGTCGTACGGATTTTTCTGGGACACCCTGTATATAATAAAAGTTTCAAGAGTTTAGTATTCCTTACCAGAGTTTTTTCGTCAATAAAAATCCAAACCACGAACCTTTTTCTGCTTTTTCTAAATTAATTTTTTAGCTCTGAGACAAGCACCCCTTCGACGTCGTTAACTGGCTGCTCGGCCAATTCTAACTCTCTGAAGATGGGCTATAACAAGAAAGTATAATGAAATGTGAAAACTTGATTTGTGGTCTGTGTTTTCAATTGTATTCTCTGTTTCTCAGAAGTGTTTAGTAAGGAAGTTGCTAACTGATCTAGTTTTTCTTCAGCTATTGTTTTCTAAATCTAACACGGGTGTTTTTTTGTTTTTCGGAGTGTACAAACTGTAAATAAATATTCTTCGCGTCAAGTATTTTGTGGAATTGAAAAAAAAATATTTGAATAGAAATTTTTCATTATAGAAATTTTACACATATGTAGTGGTTACAATTATGAGCTCCCCATTTGTAGGTCGTTTTTTAAGTTTCATATCGTTTGGTAAATCCATTCCTGCTTTTCTTCTCGGTATTGACCTTTTGACATTCTGCCTAGTGTCAATAGAGACATCTACTTCTTCGCCATTCAGATCGTTCGAAATCGTAGTTTTCTTTGGATCAGGAACACTGTTGACCTAGATTGTCAAAAACGTATAGATTATTTTTAGGTTTAAACCTGTACTCAAAATTTTAGAATGTCAATAAGTGCACCATCAAAATTTGAAATCAATTTGTTTTAAAGAATTTATCAAAAAATTGGGACAAGAATTTTTTTAAATAAATTTCGAAACTTCTGGGTCGGGTTTTTTTGACAAAAAAATTATTCGGGAAATATATCTGTTTCTGGATTAACGACCAAGTCAAGTCGAAAAAAATAGTATAAAGATTCTGGAAAAGTTTTTGGTCTTAAAAAACCGTTTTCAGCACACTATTTTGGGTTTAACAGTACAGTTTGTTCAGCTTTTGGAGTCATTTGAGCAATTTTACAAAAAACTAAAAAATACCCTATCAAATGTCATTTTACTATTATCAAACCTTCTTTAAAATGCTCGAATTAGTGTAAAAATTTTTTTTGTAACTCGATAGACATAAATAACATTTTCACACCAAATGGATTACCACTTGGTTTGGTTGGTGCGTGTATCATCCAGTGGGATTGGGGATGAATTATCGAAAAACTTTTCAAATAACATCAGTTTTCAAGACAAAAAGATCAATCTGAAAATAATTTTGTGGGCGAATTGACCTAGGGCCCAAAAAATTAGATTTAATATTTTTTTCGGAAATTTTTGCGACCGAGACTTTTTGAGAAAAATCTGTTCGAACTTTCCAAAAGAAACGAGACCAAGTCCTGCTCCGGTCTCACCAGTTCGACGCACAAGACAAAAGTTTGGGCATTTGCAACGGTACCGGTCAATTTTTACCCGCCAATTTTTCGCGGACAATTTTTTGACGACAAATTTTCGCCGGACAATTTTTAGCCGACCAATTTTAATGGAAGGAAAAAGTCATCCATATAAAAACCCTGATGAGAAAGCAGGAATGAAATTATGGCGGCGAAAAAATTGTCGGCGAAAAATTGTCCGGCGAAAAATTGGTCGGCGAAAAATTGTCCGCGAAAACTGGCGGGTAAAAATTGGCGGGTAAAAATTGACATGTACCCATTTGCAATACCTTTTCAGTCTCTTCATCTAATCTTCCATTGCTCAATTCTTCCAAGCCTTTCACACTTTCCTCCTTAAAAGAAATCTTTTCAGAGTTTTGCTAGTTTTTGATTTTCTTTTGATTGAATCTCGAGGCCTTCTTTTATTCTAAAAGATGGAAAAAAAAAAAACGTCTGTTGGCATTCGAAAAAACTTACGTATCTGCAATTGTTCCTACAACAACATATTCTACAGCAGCCAAACAACCGTAATGTTCTGTTTTAAAATCAGTAAATACTTTGCCGCATGTGGCTGATCCGCTAGCCTCATCATCCTTCATTTGAAGCACCCTTTTTGCTGCATACTCTTCCAAATAAGAAGCTCTTCTGTACAAGTCCATTTCCGAAGTTTGCGTCTCAGTTGTATTGGTGGTGGTCATAAACTGGCTGATAAGAAATTGGCTGCATCTCCTCCAGATGCTTTTGTGTCCTCCAAGTAAATATAGGAAGTATCAAAGAGCCATCGTTTGGTGCTCTCCTCTTCGGTGTTCGGTGGTAGCACTGAGGCTATAGAGCTGGTAGATTCATTCAGCTGCTCATGTGGCTGTTTGGTGACGGTGGCTTTTGAAGCAGAATGAATGTTTAGTTTGGAAGTATGTCTTCCTTCTTGATAACCAATGTTGCATTGAACACCTATTTCTGCCTGTAAATATTTATTAATACCTTGTTTGGAAGTTTTCTTATTAATAGGGCACAAATCCTTGTACCCAAGCATAGAAATTTTGACCTTTATAGCCACTGTTTATTTGAGAACTGAGTGAGAATTTGTAAATAACTACCATAATTTTTGTTTATAAGGAAATGTCAGTGTTAATCTTGACGAACTTATGTCATTTTTAACTTTGAGTCTGTAATGCCAACTAAATTTAGTTTTTGTCAGCAAAGTTTTCAGATTTTGACCGTTTTCATGTGAGCGCATTGGGAAATTTTTCAGTGAGAATGGTCAAATTTCAAATTTTCGCTTATAAAAACAAAAATCTGGTTGCACACTACCAACTTGAAATTAAAAGTGAGATAAAGACTAGGGTTAGATTCGGTCGGTTTTTGAGATCAGTCGGTTAAAAAAACCGGTTTTTTTCAAACCCGGTTTTGATTCCGGTTTTTTTAAAAATTTTCGGTCGGTTAACCGACCTGTACCTAATTTTTGGTTAATTTTCGACTTAAATAAACCAATATTTCGCTAACGCCCGGTTTTCGGTTTCCCGCATTTTTTCGGTCGGTTTTTCGGTTTCGGTTTATTGACGAAAACCCCGGTTTCAGTAACCGACCGAATCCAACTATTTATAGCCCAACCGTTTGTTAGTTCGGTAGAAACAGGTTCAAATCTCAGTCATCATCTCAATAAAAATTAATTTTCAAACTAATAGCAAAGATGACAATTTTTTGTAAAAAACTCCAGACTACTTTTTTGTAAAAGTTTTTCATATCAAAGCGCAAAAACTGACCACTTACCGTCTGTTTGTTCTGGCGTCGTGGCACAACTTCCACTCGCTCATCCATCTGCTCACAGAGCCTGAGCTTAAGAACTTGTGGCAGTTCAAGTCCACTAATCTATTCACATCAGCCCCTCAGGAATACAGCCAGTAGATCTGCCGCCACCAAATTTACTATTTCTCCGCGGCAAAGTTTCACAAAAGCGCACACCCGAGAGACCAGCCAATAATTCGATAGTTTCCGACCTGGAAGTGTGCATTCCACAACTATAACTAGCCAAACACCACTAATAAATGTCTCATTTTTGCGTCAAAAAGTTAATAATAATGATGAAGAATTAAATTTTGAACGTGATTGACATTGGAAAAAGGATGGTGCTGCTTTAGCCCACAACATAATCAGCAAGCAGCAGCTGTTTTCGGATGTCAACATTGATTTCGATGAGCTTATTGTTTGTGTCATTTTACCACTTTTTTCTTCTTCGTATTTTTTGCTATTGTGATGAATATATTTTAAACGTTTTTATTGTTCAATATGGAAAGATTACACAAAAAGAAGAAATCTTTTAAAGGCTTTAATTAACATATCTAAAACACACTGTAAGAATTTACGAGGGTTGACTAGAGGAGAAATTCGATCACACAAATAGATTGCTTATTAAAATGGCTGTGTTGCAAATCCTGAATGGACTAGCTAAACAATAAAATTTAACTAAATTTTTTGTTGCTGCAAAAGTTGCGATTAAAAACATGCAAATCAAGTTGACCTGTTAGTGTCGTATTTTGGACAATTTTCTACCTGTCAACTTATAAGACCTGATCATCAAATGGCGAACTTAGTAGTCTAAGGGCGAATAATTTTTAATAAGGGCGAATAATAGGGCGAATAATTTTTCGTAATTTTTTTACACTCTCTCACATAGAAAATCGATTTGTTGAAAAACTTTTTTAAATAAAAAATCGGACTTTTTGCCTTGGGATACTAAGGTAATCAAAGCTTTGGTCAAAATTTGATCAAAAGATTTTTTTGTAAAATATTTTTATTTGATTTTTCAATCTTTCTCCAGTGTTTAATTCCAGCCTTTTGCTTTGTCGCCACAAAAAAATTGACTGCAAAGAAAGTGAAAAAGAGCAAGAAAGAGATTACAGCAGTGCATAGAATTCTAGTATTTGTGGGGAAAGAATTCATATATAACAATGGAGAAGGCACTTATATTTTACTCGAGCAAGATGAGAGAAAAACAATGTTAGAAGAGTACCTATAGTAAATTATTTATTATTATTGTGCTTCTACAAAACCTATAGTTCAGTCAACAACAAAGTCCTAGAATTATTGCCTTTTGTATTTAAAAACACAAAATGAAAACAAATGAGCATGCTTGTGAGTAGTATTTCTTCTTCTCCAAAACACATTTAACAATAAAATAAGCGAATTTGGGTAGGCTTGTTGGAAGGTCAAGAGGAAATAGTAATAAACTTGAGATTTTTCTTATTTGCTTTGAAGTGCTAGCTTTAAAAAGCCGGCGATCACACAGTAGGACTCAAGGCGGAGATGCCTATGTAGAACAGCCAGAGACAGGTAAACAGACCGGAAGTGAGGATTTGATATTTTCTGGGACCACCCAGCTCGCCGCCAACTAAATAAAAAATTTTTAATGAGGTAAGCAAATCTAAGTTGCAAGATGGTCCTAGTGCAGAAGCGGTTGCCAAAATTTACCTTGGTCCCCCTTGTTGTTTTTTATTGAAAAAACAAGATTCAGGAGTTAGTTATTGGAAGAGTGAAAAGTCTAAATGTCATAACAACAGCGTTTCTAACAAAGATCGGTAAATTTGGAAATTTTGGAATTGTTTGAACTAGGTTGGTGAATTGAATTTTTCATAAGATTCCAAGTTTAGTCGTTCCAGCGGGATAACGAGCCTTGGGGGAGGGTGTTACTTACCGGGCTAAAGCCACGTATTGATTTGTTTTTAATTTATCAAAAAAAAACCATAAAAGTCAAAAACGGTGTAGGTAAAATGACCTCTGAGGGCTTTAGCCCCTCACTTGAAACTTTTTTAGCCCAGCCTGAATTTTTTTCTGAATACGCCTCTGTGGAAGAGTCGACTTTCATTTGAAAATTTGTTTAAAAAGTACAGTCGATACAGTGATACCCTCTAAAGTTCGCTTCTGCTTAGGTACGACACTTTTTTCACCCTATTTCAAGGTCTTTTGTCAAACTTTTGTCAATCCGATCATAAAAATTGTAAAGAATCTCATATTACCAGTTCTTTTCGTCTCGAGATTTTCCCAAGCCAAAATGCATAAGCAATAAAAAAACTTACTAGCGGGATGACGACGCAAAACAATCACAACAATAACAACACAAGCTTCCACACAGAAAATAGTGACGGAGAAGGCGAGAGTACCTGGGTCTACCTGCAACACATCCTTTCTATTGAATTTAATACTATTGACGATGAAATTTACCCTGAAAACGGTGCCCTTGAACCAGTGTACAACTGCGGCCAAAGTCCAGGCAATGCCCAGTCCCAGGAACACATTCACAGCATTGGATCCAGTCACATTTCCGATGGAGTTGTCTAAAATATATTTCATAAATTCAAGATGTTTTTATTCAAAAGTATATCAGACTGCATATTTGTCTTGTACAGCCGACACTTTTGATGCAAACGTGTCTAAAAAATTTATTTAGCGATAAATACACCTAAAGTTCTTTCAGATGTCAAGACCAAAAACTTTCACTTTTCATATAAGGCGGTAGCATAAAATTTTGAATATATTGGATGCGTCAAAATTACGCGGCCACTTTAAAAAATTTAGCTATACAGTCACTTCTCCAGTTGATTTCGGACCCTAACTTTCAGAAATCTCCAACTTCGCTTAAGATACTGTCTAACAATCATGCAAATACGTAAAAACACGTGAAAAAGAATAATAAAAGTGCTTCAAAAATAAAAGTAGCCGTGTGGAGCCAAAATTTTTAAAAATTAGAATTGTGTTCGACCTGGAATCTCAAAGTTGGGGGTGGTTTCTTTTAGAGAAACACAGTTAACCATTTTTTGAAGTGTTCCCAAAATGGCGCAATTATTTTATTAAAGTCACATGGTGGCTTAAGTAGAATATTGCACTGATAAAATCTACCTGGGACAGATGTGCCGAGAGCAACAAAAGAAATGGCTGTGACAGCATCCTTTAAGCCGACCCAACAACCAAACTGGGAAGCTAAATCACCAATCACGGCAGTTAACATGCCAATGACCAGGATGGACACTGTAAAACACGCCCAACCACCCAGTAATCTGAAATTAATATTTCAACAATCAAAGTGTGTTGTTGGAGCACCGACCTGTGGTGGATGGTAGCAAAGAGCAGTTTCCAGGGCACTGACAGAAAGTGCATGAAGTAGTCTCCTTTGCTTGGCTGTTTTTTCTTATGATCCTTAGATGCTTTGGACATGATCTCCACCTGCATGGGTCCACCATCCCCTCCTTCAGCCACTACTTCCACCTCTTCGTCGTCATCATCGTCATCCCCTTAAATATTTTATTTTTTTTCAGGTCAAAATATTGAGTATGAAAAATGTATCTGTGAGAAAGTCAATTCAAAATGAGTTGCCAAAATGCGTATTTTACATTCCTGAAACCTCTCACACAATGCATCTTCGATTGATCAAGAGTACTTCTCGGCATCAAGTCTAAAGTAAGTGAGTGCGCGCATCTCTACCAACCAAGCTCCTTGCGCCCCCTTCGGGGGCGCAGGGCTGGTTGGTTGGGTTGAGATGCGCACACCCACATACCTTAGACACAAATCTCTCGAAAGTGACTCTGGATGCATTAAAAAGCATGCATACCAGAATTTATTTATGCGGTAGACCCCATTATTCAAAACCATGCTCAACATCTTGTTAGTGTGCCCGCTTGATTAGTGGTCTCTTTTGGGTGGAAGTTTCTATACGCAAGCCGAAACCCTGTATCTCAGCTTTATATGACACCAAAGTTTTTAATAAATCTCAAAGCTATTCACCGCTTTGACCGCTAATTCTCCAAAAATTGATCCTTTAAAAATTAAATTTTCTTGGTTGAATAACAAATTGGCTTACCAGCACTAACGGAGAGTGCCTCAATAAATTGTTCTCGCCAAGAAGATGTGCCAACATGAATGACGTGTTCGCTGTTTTGAGCATTCGATCAACAACTCCCTGTAAAAAGACCAATGTAGGTTGTCATATATTTTAGCTATAATATAGTTTTAATAAAGCAAAGAATTTTGTACCCCTAGAATTAAATAAACACGGTCTAACATTTTTTTGCGGTTCGTAATGGACAGTGCGGATTGCTACACCACTGAGGACATTGCTACAACACAGAATATTGAGCAGTAAATTCTATTTTCTCTTTTCCTTGCACATAAATTTCGTAATTTCTACAAAACGCATGAAAATGTTTGCAATAATACAATAATTGTTCTGTTTCCAGACAAATGTTTCTCTATCAACACAAAAAGTGCCCGTATAAATGATAGTTTTGCATTAACCATCAAGTGAAAGATCCGGTCTAGAGAAAAAAGAGGGACAGAAACCTCTAAAGCAAAGCCATCTTCTCTTCTTTTGCCGAACAGTAAAAGCACAATGATTCAGCAATTTTCTTTATTATCTACCAAAATACTATTTTTCATCTCAAAAGCTAGTTATTAAGCAATCCAATTGACTAAGCAGACCATTACGCTATCATGACCTAATTTCCAGCCAGCTATATAAACCCTGGAGTTGTTTATTGTAGCATCCAACTCTCATCTTCACCAATGCAGTTCTCCTCCAAGCTAACTCTCCTATCTATTCTCTCCACCTTTGTGGCCTTAAGCGAGGCTTCTGGTCTTTATGGAGGCGTGTATGGAGGACATGGCTGGGGTGCTGCTCCATACTACGGACATGGACATAATGAAGGGCACCACGGGAGCACGGAGACCAAGGAAATTGGGGACATGACAACCACAATGATGACGGATGGAACCACGGATATGGACATGGTGGTGAGCACGACAACGCACATGCAACCGGATTCAAGAAAGGACAGAAATCCGACTGGGCCAATGTAAGTGTTATTAGTAAAAATTAGAAAAATTTGCTAGTGCTCCAAAAAACCCCAAATATTAGGTTGTCCAGAAAGTCCTCGGTCCTTTTTTCAAACTAAGTTTTTGTAGTATTTCGTTTTTTTAGAATTTATGAAGACTTTTTCAAAGTTGATCATTCATTTTGTAGCTAAGAATGTCAGTTACAAAATGAGAGGTCAACTTCCACAAAAAGTTCATGAAATCTATTAAAAAAACAAAATGCCACAGAAAATTAGTCGAAGAAGAGTGCGGACTTTCCAGACAATCTAATAATTTTTCTTTATTCAGTACCAATACGGAGGTCAAGGTGCTCGAGCTGATGGTGACTCCTACGCTAAAGGCTATGACAGTGGGCACGGAGATGGGCACGATGAAGGACACAACAACGAGCACTCTCACGGCTACGGAGGTCACCACGGAAATGGAGGACATGGAGGATGGAGCGGCTACGGAGGTCACAGCTCGCCTTGGTGGTGAATGATTGGATAAATTTTCTTATTGGATCAGGATCTTTTATAGTAGTGTTAGAAAGAACTTGTGTTGTAGCTGACTAACATTTTTTTAAATAAATTTTTTACCTGAAATTCTTTGCTTTCTTTGATGGTGATCTGCACTTTGCGAAATTCTCCAAGTCTGAAAATTAAAAACTGTATGATTAATTATGAGAAAACAAAGGATGTTGACATACCTTGGTTTACCCAATTCTGCCACTTCCAGCTGGTCAGCTGTCAAATTTAGGGGATTCTCCTCAGCTAAAATTAAGCAAAATCATAATTGCTATTTTAAAAAATTGAAGATTTTGTCCAAAATTTTTCTTTGCGTCTAGAACTCTTAAAAATGACTATTCTCCGGTAAAAAACCTCAGACTTGAATATACCTCTAAACAAACTAAAAGGACTAAACGCCCTTTTTAAAGTGAAGTAAATTTTTGCCGGCCAAGGTTAAGAACAAGCACCCCAGTCAAATCAGCTTGGGGACCAAGGCAATTTTTTTTTGAAAATTGTTTATATCATTATTTTTTTTGTGTAAACACGATTTAAAATGTTTTTTATTGCTTCTGGGATGCTTGTTCTTTACTCGAGTGGGGTGCCCGTTCTTTACTCGAGTGGGGTGCTGTTCGTTACCTGTGCCAATTTTGCCTCAATTTCTCCCATCTCGTCAGCAATTAAAACGAGCCCTATTTTAAAGTTCGCCTGAACTGAGCCAAAGCTTTAATTGTGATAAAAAAACTAGTATTTTAGGTATTAATTTAAGTATTAGGGTTAGAGTAAACATTGAATTTTCTATTTAAAAAAGCAATTTTGGATAAGATCACTCGTATCGCTTAATTCCTAATGTGGTTGAATACAAGATTGACACTAGGGGAGACTGAAGCATAAATAGTAACTTTCTTTAGGATGACACAGACAAAACAGATATCTCAAAAACTTTTAAAAATTCCATATAATAGAGCTAAATGTAAACACGGAGTTAGTTCTCAAAAATACTACTGCAGGCCACCCGCTCTCCATGAACCATCATTTTTTAAACTAATTTTTGCCCTTCTCATTTGAAGACTTTTTCTGCTAGTTCAATGAGAAAATAATACTGGCAAAAGCCGATGGAATCTAGTTTTAAAACGAGCTTACAAGAAAAACATTTTTGAAGTGCTAAACAGCGAGAGTCAACAAAATAGAGATAAAAGAAAGGACAGGATACAAAAAGTGACAGAAAAAAACTAAAATACATCACATACATGCAAACACACACAAGCATATATTACTCTTCTATATGATTTAATTTATTTCTAGAATTTTTATTTTAATTGCGAGATGTTAGATGCACGAAGTGCACGACATTGATTGAACTGGACACAACGAACGACTCAAACAATCGAAAAATGCTGGAAATATGGTTAAACAAGGAAATTGGGCAAATTTCGATGGTTGTAAAGTACTGTCGTTCTGATGCCGAACCAAGAGCCTAGACGATCACGCAGCTTTATTTCATTTCTTGGCGAACTTGAAGCCGATTCACTTTCTCCAACACTGTTAAGAGCCTCAGTCATTCTACGAACACTAAGATGTTTTTCTTTACTACCTAAAATGATGTGTGGGTAATTTGGTTAGTTAAAGGTATAAAAAAATGGCATACTGCCGAAAATAAAGGTCAAATGTTGAAAAAAATTGAAATGAGAGAAAATAATTCTGAATGACAACTTTTAGATTATTATAACCGTAGTTTGTACATTGATGATTGCTAAATTTGACTAAAAACCTTAAAGGCTCACAAACCAAGATTGTTTTGGTTTTTCGAAAAAGTGTTTACCTGAAGAAATATGGTGTTCATCAGATTGAAGAGGAGTCAAAGAAGATGCTCGCTTTCTCTCCATTCTTCTATGGAAACGTTCTTGAACTTTGGACAAATCTGTGAGAAATACATAGATTTTCACTTATTCACAAAAATGCACACAATTTCGCATTCACACCGTTAGAACACATCAAATTTAATCAAACCAATAATAAACCAACAATTGTATACAATATTATTTACAAATCTACTCTAGTCTACAAAATAAGATGTTCGGATTAGTAAAAAATTACTAAATTGCATCATCCCAAAGAAAATAATTAGTAAAAAGACCAGTCATGAGAGAAATCGCAAAAGAACTCACGAGAGGAATCTGATAAAATGAAAAACATATTCTAAAACCAAAACTAATTTAGACCTAGAAACAAAATCAAACCAGAGGTCAACCACCCACAAATTAGTTTATGATTGGTTAGTTTTTTTTATTAAGTTAGTAGTATTAGACAAACAAAAAATTAAAAAAAAAAATACCTGACATCTTTTTTGACCAAATTGGTGGCAAAAGTTCAACATAGAAAAAGTCACTCCTTTCATACTAAATCCAAGATTAGATTGACCAATATATATTTCAAAAATAGCAATAAAAACTTACTTGTTCCGTGTCAACTACCCCAATTTCGATAAATACTCTGTAAAAAAGTTAAAAAGGTAAATTAAAAGTGAGCTTTTTTAACTTTTTCGAACTAATTTTTCTTATTATAAGTTATTTACAAGTGTATGTAAATTATGAATACAGTATTAATTTAATAATAAGCTATGGTGTATAAGGGGTATAAGGGGTATAACTCCAAATCTCTAACAGGCACTTTCAGGACCAAAAAAAAGCTTCAAAAGACTGGAATATAATTGGACTAAATACAATGAATGGGAAATTTCTGTTTTCGTCAATGAATTCACCGGTGAATTGCAGAGATTTTTGGTAAATTCACAAAGTTGAAGAATTTCGGTTTGGCCGGTGAATCGGTCAACCCTAGTAGATACAAAAGCTTATATAAACGGGACATCTGAAACTGCCTTGTTTTTCGGAAAGGGTTTTGGTGTTCGGGCAGGTGGAATCCATCCCCCGAGTTATGGCACAAGACTATAATGTAAATTTGGTTGAGGCGGGATGGTGAACCCGATGATATTCCAGCCCGATGCCATCTTTTATTTTTAATGGTCTTAAAATCTCCTTACACATTTGACTTTTATTGATAAAAACTAACTCAGTTTGTTGTCGTCAAAAAGCACTTCTCCTTCTTTCATCTCATAATGTTTTCCTCCCGTTGCGGTACCATCATATGTTCTATATGGCACAGTTACCTGTCCACGTACTCCACTTGTTCGTTGAACTTAAAAAACAATTATTTGTTAATATTTTTGCTTCACAGAATTTTTGAAATTCACCCACTTCGAAGATTTAAATGTCCACAGTTCTCAACAATCTGGTAGTGGTCATGTTCAAAAGAGAAAACACCAGCATGGTCGTCATCTACAATAAATAATTTAAAAAAAGAATAGAGGCAATAATTTAAGTATTATTACCCAAAATCATAATTGTTGCAGCCGTCGGCCTCAAAACAATTTAGTTTACTTTACAACCATCAATACAACAACTCACATTTCGAGCATAGCAACAGGAACACCACCAAGTCTGCTTGGGTCTAAAATCAAGCCATCCTTGTTTCTGACACGTAAGTTTGTCAAATGTAAGTAAAAATGCTCGTCTTCTTCAAACACATCGTCGTCCACTATTTCTATTGAAATTTTCTAAAAAAAATATTTAGGCTTAGGCTTTTGATGAAAAATAATTTTATTACTTGATGTTGTCGTCGGGGTAGAAGGTTCTTAAAATTTAAAATATACAGAGTGGAATACTAAAAATGGAATAAACATTTGAGACATCCCTAGGCCACATTTTTCATTGAAAAAACAAGCTTTTTGGGAAAATATTGATTCGAGACACTTTTTGGAATAACTTTTGAATTCAACTTTTGAATTTTACTTTTAATTTTCGATTGAAAAATCCAAAATTTCAGAGGGAAAGAAGCTACTTTCATTCCGCTTGTACGTAATGTCTTCTTGATTCCGAAGCCCTTTGAAATTAGGACAAAACCATTTTAGAGCTGAAATATAGCTATTCTGAGTAGACAACCCAGAAAATGGCACCATTAACTTACTTTAAAGCATATCTAACTACCTAATTTTATTATCTGATCTCAACGGATTTGGAATCAAAAGTTTTAAAAGTTTAAAAAAAATTCCCTTCATAGTTTTCCGTTTTTAAGCGAAATTCCCAAAAGCTCTGTCAAACAATACCGCAAATCGGCATTCGTCCTTTTGTTTTAGTAACTAGGTTTCAATAAAAACACCACTTTTAATTTCGCAGTTTAATAAAATTTAGAGCATAAATTTATAAGTCGGAAAGTAGTTTTTCTTTACCTTTTTTTATCATTTGTTTGATTTTCGTTGCAAATTAAATAAATCGAAGCTATCTATCCTAATTAAAAAAGGCTTTTCAAAAAAAAATAGTGTATCTTTTAATGACTAAGTATTTAAGTTCAATTTTGTGCTTTTCAAGCTGGTGCTGATTCAAAAACAACTTACAGGGTACCTTTGACCGGTACGTAGTCACTAACTGCATTTGCAGACCCATCTTCAGTATAATAGTCGACCATGACAGTCAGACCATCTGGTCTCCATCTCTGCCAACCACCACATCAAATGTGCCAACATTTTCCAGCACTATATACAAAAAACGTTTATCTTAATTGTACCAAAGATCTCACTAATAAGACCAACCAGTGTAATGGGCAGGATCGAAAAAGATTCTGAAATCAAAATTATAATTGAAACAAAAAAAGAAATGGGGGCGTACCTGCATGTATTTTGGCGTGCCTGCTTCTCTTGTGCATTGATAATGGCATCCAATGCTTTGTCGTGTTCTTTGTCCAATCGCTTTTGACAATATCACCTCCTCCAATCAGACGGCGGTGGCTTGAACACGGTAAAAAGCTCTGGATTTAGGTCCTCGTGAAATCATCTCGTATTCCGCCGAAAAAAACACGTAAATTGTAAATTTTTATTAAATGAGCGCAGGAAATACCATTTTCTGCAACTCTACTGGATCAGTGTGAGGATTTTTTCTTCTTAAATCACGCATTGTCTCGATAAATTCTCTTCGATGTTCTTCAAAGCGCGCAGAGCAGGATCAATGCTGTCCTGAAAGACATAGGTCCGTAATTTTTTGAAAAAATATGATAAAAAGTAATTACTTGCGTGATGAACCTGTAAGGATGACCGCCTACTCCATTGCCTTCCAGCATTTTCAGCTCTTCGCCTTCAGTAGCCACTAATCCATGAGAGCCTCTGCGATAACGATGTGGAACAAACTTTTTCTAAACACTCAATAATTGAGCAATAGCTATAAATTAAGTAGAAGTTATGCCGACCTGTATGATCTTAATGTCCGTTATCCAGGCAGTGAACACTGTCAATGGGAAGAAGGCAAAAGTGACCAAACCTCCCAAATTTCAATAACACCAGGTGAGAAGTAGGCTAGAATGATGTACATCCACACATACGCAAATATTGACCTGCAAATAGAACATTAGACGCGTAGAATTTATTGAATAATTTTTCAATACCAGGTGCAGTAACAAAAAATACGTCCAAATGTTTCTGTCTTCTAATTTCCGTGGGAGGAACTATAATCGAAATCAACATTGTATTTAAAAAAGGATAGCAATACCAGCAGAGACACAAATGGCGATGATCATGAAAAGATTGAAGGCAGCAGAGCCAACAATAGTGTTCGGCCCAAGTCACCGGCCTCAAACCCCTTGCCCACAACTTCGATGATCGAGAGCAAGATTTCAGGCAGATGAACCTACAAACAAAAAAATCTTACTAATTTCGAAAATCGCAGCAATAAAAAGCGTTACTACCATTTGCGCAAAAGACATTTGAGCAAATTTTATAAATTTATATATAAATTTTTTTGGGTCACAGATTTTCCCTCGCGTCAACTTTTTTACAGAAAACTTATTCCTGGTCGTTTTTGTGGCTACAGGACATTATCAGGTGGCGGTGAATTGCCACTCTTCAAATTGACCCTCGGTGAATCGCCACTCCAAAATTTTGAGGTTACAGACTCGAATCCTGGTGGTAACAGACATTATTGTTTCTTGTATATTAATCATAAACTATTCTGTAAAAGACCAGTAAGCCTCAGGCTGGGTAGGGTAACCACCTGCCACCTTCTTTAAATGGGTATCCACCTCCAGAACCCGAAATTTTGGATTTAACTGAAAGTGATTAAAAATCATTGTATCCTATCCAGAATCGTGCCCTGTACACAATTTGACAAGGCTAAATAGCGACTTGACTAACAGGAACCCCAGTTCTGGAGCAGTTTCGTATCCCCTAGGTATCAAGGTGTATGGAGGTGGTAGTACCAAGAGAGTAGTACTCAGGTGGTTATACCAGGACAGTGACTAGGTATTGGTACTCAGTTGGAAGTACTAGGTAGTGGTACTGGATGGTAGTGCTAGATTGTAGTCCCAGGTATCGTCATGGTAGTATTTAGTTTGCAGTACCCAAGTTGTTATTTAGACTATTAAAACCAAGTGTCGTCCACTTAGAACAAAAAAAAATTCAATTCAAAATTCCAAAACCTGTTTTCTGGACTAATTCGAGCATGCTGAAGATGGTTTGATAGTGGTAAATGTAAGGTATTTTGAGTTTTGGGAAATAGTGGTTTTCACCAAAATTCAATCTTGCAAAACTCAAAAATACGCACAAAACGGCATTTTACACTATCAAACCATCTTCAGCATGCTCGAATTCCAGAAAACAGATTTGGAACATGAAAAACGTAAAAAAAATGGTCCACGTGGACGACCACTTGGTTTAGTTCATGCATGATTATCCATATAAACTGAGATTAAATCATGAAAACATTTGAAGTTATGGGAGTTCTTCTCAAGACAAAAAAATACAAATTTGAAAAAAAATTGAGTAAATTTCTTTTGCGCAAATGGGTATGAGCAAACGGGTTTGCGCAAATGTCTTTTGCGCAAATGGATAGCTACCATAAAAAGCTCACCCAAAGCCATCAATGTCAACTAAAAGTATATTTATTGATAAAACTCCATGAACCATTTTGTTATGCCAATGAAAAACTTACATTACTGACTGTGTCATTCCATATCCTAACTTTGACTTTGGTTGGTTGCAGTCCTGGACGCTTTACTATCACTGTTCTCTCCATACTAAAACATTTCAGGAGTGATGAACATGCTATATTGAATAAATTTTCTTCAAAACTGTTTTCATGTGCAATCTAGTCTTTTTTACGAATATTTAGTTTTCTGAATAGAGGATTTTCTGAGAAACTGCGCTTATACAAACTTAATTCACGCCAGAGTGTAATTACCATGCGTCTTTATTTCAGGACCTTGATTACCGTATATCCTCTAATATAGGACCCTCCCCCAAATTTGAGTATCTGTATCGTAGGGCAGAGTCAATATTTTTCAAAACTGTTTGTCGCGTTTTCTTAAATCCCACGAGCTGTACCGATTCTGGTTTTCAGATTTTGGATTTCACCCAAAAGTTTTGAGACCGACCTCAAAATTTCTCGATTTTTAAAGACCCAAAAAGAGAAGTCCAGGCTTCTATTTGAGAAAATACGTAGCTCTAGTAAGAGTCAGAGAAAGATATTGCCGGTTAGTAATCAAACAATCCATGAACACTTGTACCGGCTCACTTATTATTACCCTTGAATTAGCTAGTAAAGACAATACCCTATTGTTTTATAATCACTTTTACTACGAAGGTGCCGAAAAACCTTAAAATCCAAGTCAAGTTAAATTTTTTTAACAAAAGCTAACCTCGTGATAACTTCGATTGAGGACATAAATCTATCTGCCACAATAGAAACACCAGAAACATATAAGCAATAATGGCGAAATACAGAATGCCTCTGAGGGTCCTCTCCTCCACATCTAGATCCAGAAAGGGTCGCCATATAGGGATAGCCATTCCGTCTACACAATTTCTGGTGGCATCAGCGTTGAGCAATTGGTACCTGCCCATGTCCTCCTGGGTAGATAAAAACCCAGAAGGACTGCACCTAATAGCACACCCATTGTGGGTGACAACCTTTGTTGTTTAGGCAGTCTGAATAAAGAAGTCAATGATGTGGTAATGATTGGAGCTGTAGAACCACTCATGGTCGCAGCTTTGAAGTCCTGAGATTAGTGTATCAGTGGAGAAATTTTGTCGACCAGTCAGTCCAAATCACTGTGAAGATGAGACCCGCAATATAGAAATAATAATTGATCTGATGTTGAAAAATCTTTTTGCTGATTTGCTGCTTTCTGATCAGTTGGAAGAAAAGCATCTGGCTGCCATCCGGCCGTATATCTGATCAAAAGAAGTATTAAACGAATAAATTTAAAAAAAAGACGCTACATGAAGGAGGGGTCGAACTAAAAAAGCAGCAACTTAATTTTTGGCCAAGGCTACCATTAGTCCTTTCTCAGAATCTTTTTTTATTTTTAAAATTTCGATCAAAATTTTTTTCGCTTAAAAATGGCAATATTCCAGGGCTCCGAATGAAAAATTTCAAAAAAAGGACATTTGGGTAAAAAAGGACTTTTGACTGTTTTTGAAGTAAAAGGGTCATTTTATCCAGTGCTTGTTGCCATTTTGAAGCGAAAAAAAAGATTTGACTAAATTTTCAAAAATAAAAAAATATTTGAGGTGCCAAAAAGGACAAATTTTTAAAAAGGACGATTCGAAGCCCTGCAATATTCACTAGATATAATGACCCTCTTCCTTCAAAAATGGTCAAAACGTCCTTTTTCAACCAAACGTTCATTTTTTTAAGTTTTAAGATGGTATCCCTTTTTTGACCTTTTTCTGAAATTTACCCTTTTTTAATCTTCAATTTTTAGTGAAACAGTTTCGAAAATGCAATCCGTAATACGGACGTTTAAATATGCCACACTCAGGTCGTCGATTAAAAAAATTCGACTGTAGTAAAATATACGTCTGAATCCGAATCTGTTGAGGTCTCACTACATTAATGAAATTGGTTCGAAGTAGACAGCTAGTCAAAAAATGGGCAAGGCTTGTATTGTCTAAGGAATTTCATATAAATATACAAGAGGAAATTTGGTAATTCAGACATTTAATTTGAATACTAAAAACATATAATAACTCAAGCTTCTGGAATGTAGCCAGAAATATATTGGTGAATAATAATTTTAAGTGACAGAATTTGTATATTCTTTTTGTTTATAGCAGACGTAACATCAAACACCTTTTTAGAAACAATTTTAAAACAGCATAGACCTTAAAGCGTCGTTTCCGACCACAAGAAAAGAACGTATGAAGCCATTTTATGATGGAAGATGTGAAGGAAGAAAAGTGGTGTTGCAATTATGATTACGCTCTCCTTTTGTTAGGCCTAATAATTGTGTGGTAGCGCCGCTAGCACACAATTTCTACGACCAAAAAAACATATGCACACACTCACACAAGTGCCGCTACCTTCAATGGCATAAAAAATTGGTGGCCGACAATAGCTGTCAACAGCAACACAATTTCACACCAACACCCATCATTAGCGCAGGAAAAGAAGCCACAACTTCACTAAGTTATTGGAAGTATAATGCTGATTAATGTTTTATCAAGCAAAACGGAAAAACTAAAGAAGTCCTTCGGGAAAAGACACAGCTTTTTTGCAGCAAAATTTTATTTAAATTTAAAATGTAACCAAAGGTACAGGATCAACCTAGCAATTTCATTAAAAAATATTTTAATAGCGTTTCTATATGTTTTGCCTTTGGAGCGATTTTGCAAAAAAAATTAGTTTACCGAAAAACATTAGCCGGGGCAAAGCAAAGCCACCCAAAAACTTTTAGAACCTGGAATGTGATTTTGGTCATCCAAGAAAAATTATTTTTGAAGAACTGAATTTATAATATGGAAAAAATTTAAGATCTTATTAAAATTTTTTGAAAGTGCTTGGTGATCTTACTATGCTTAATTTACAGCTAAAAAAACAAATCTGAAGCAAAAAAGCTTTGGCCTTCGGGAAACGCGGAAATGTTTGTAAATTTTTAAAAATAAATTTTTCTTTGAAAACGGTCTAATAAATGAGTTTTTTTTTTTGCAAAATTTCTCAGATATGTTTTAGCTATTTTTATCATGTTTTAGTTTGTTGTGTTTGAAGTAACTAATGCAAAATTCATTAGTATTTTAATGAGCTGTCATTTGGTGGGATTATTATGCTTGGAAAGTGCAATTAAAATAGAAAAATGTGAATGTATTAAAAAACTTATATACTCTTTTTTAAAGCATTTCTGTCCTCTTGGACTGAAAAAACATCAATAAATAATAGCTCATTTATAAGCTGGAAATTTTCGTTGCCAAAAAAATTGGTTGAAGCAGAGATTTCGCGACCAAAAAAGTGTGAATACTCCAATTAATTTTCAAAGATCTTTAAATCAGCGCAGTCCTTTTACAAATGGCAACTGAAAATTGAACCACTTTTCGTCTTGAACTTTTTAATTTTTAACCAAATGCTTTAATTCTGTGCAAAAATAAGATGTAAAATGCTTAAATTTAGGAATAAATGTTAAAAAGTAGGACAATTTAAAGTTTTATAAATTTTTGGCTTCTAATATGTGAGCATTGATTGCAACTAAGAGATTTTTTCGCCCAATTTTGCAAAGGGGCAGTAACTAGACAGTTTTTCTGTGAACAGATTCGGATTCCTTAGAAAAATTTGTTTACTAGGGCGGCTCAGAATAAACAAAAATCACAAATTGTAGTTATTTTTCATTTAAAAAAAGCGGGTAGAAAGAAGCCAACAGCGGGCAGAAAAAATCAAGAAGCGGGCAAAAAAAGATTCATCCTAAAAAGTATATATAAGATATATGTGTAATGTAAAAATAAGTCTACCTATGTATAGTCAACTCTCGATAGCGCATCCTCCTTGTGATGCAGTTGCTTAAAAAGATTAGGAGAGATTTGGCAAACCAGAATTTGGCAAAAAGATATTTAGCAACCCAATATTTGTCGCTAAAGAAATAGTTAAGCAGATGCTAGGCATGGTTTGGCAGCTAAAACGTCGAAACAATAGTTTCGGGCGTTTTCGAACTAGGGAACGTAGTGTACTGATGCCTTCGCGGTACGTTACGTATCCTCTATTCAGGAAGTTTCCCCTAACCCCATATCTGGGTTCGCCTAACCCATACCGCCATACCTGAATTCCCTCCCCATATCTGTATCGTTGTACAGTTACAAAAAAATGATCAGTTTTTTGCAATCGGCAGTCATCAACACGGAAATTATTATTTTTACAACAAAAAAACCAAATTATCAAGAGTCTAAATTTGAGGATAAACTTTTTTGGTGGAGCGATTAGCATTTGTTTAGTCTCTTTCTTTGAGGCCAGCCAAAAGAGAATCTAGCAGAAAGCCGAGAGTTCCACGCCATTTGAAGTTTAAAGGAGAAGAAATAAAATTGCAAAGCGGGAGAAGAAAGAGGAGAAGCAGGCATTTCATCAAATAAAACAAATTTAAGACCGCTCTTATTGCTCACCACACAGCTCAGCTCTCCATCTTATTTCCATTCATTTGGTTGGTGGCAGATGCTGTCCATCTATCCAGACGGAATGATGCCCAAGTAGCACCTTTACTCAAACAAGGTCACCAAATTTTAATGTTTTGGCAGCCAAGATGGCAAAAAAACAAGAATTAAGAAAATTACAACTTGAACTTGACCCCTTGACTTTCCTTTCCTCAAAAATGAAACACACAACAGATGAAGTTGAAGGTTTGCAAATTACTTCTAAAAACAAACTGTGGTGTTTAAGACCCTAATAGTAGTTTTTCTAATAATTACCAGTTATGACATTAAATCCGCCTTTAACTTTGGCCGTTTTAATGCTTTTTTAAAATACAAAAAAATCGGAGGTCAAAAATAGGCCGGATTTCAGATAGATGCCAGAAAAGCGGTTTTAACCACTCCTAGGGCAATTTTAGGACGCGGAAACAATAGAAAACGTGTTTTTAGGGCGCGGTTGACCGTTTTAAAAAAAAATTTTTGGCCTAAATTTGACTTTTTGCATTGGGGACCAAGGTAAACCAACCTGAAACTAACCAAACAGAGAAAAGGCAAAATGAGGCGAAAGCGTGACTCAGATTTCTGCCCCGGGCACAAAAGTGACTCACGTTTATATCCCAAATGACCAAAGAAAATGTTCTTTCAAAACTCAAAAAGGGGCAGAAACGTTAGTTACCTTTCTGCCCCTTTTGCCCTTTTTCAGTTTTTCATTACCCCATTTCGTGAACCCCAATCTTGCTCTTTATTAAAAAAAATTATGCGGCGCGTCATGCGTCAGCATTCAAATGTTGAAAAATGACAGTGTATAGACTGGGAACCGAACCTGATTCTAGTCTTTCTACAAACAGGTTTAAAAAAATTGATCAAAAAGACAACGCCGAAAATGCGGTTACAAATGAAGAGCGTGATTATACGGCACAAAAAATATTAAACTTGAAGGAAAAATTACATACGGAAGGTTGATTCTCAGTCATAGCCACAGTATCTTTCGAGCTTAGATGTTAAATATAAAAAAACAAGTGGACCTAAAATTTCAAGAACGGCATTTACATTGCATAGCATAACAATCGCTATTGTGTGTTCTACATTGTAGAACAAGAGACAGTCAAAAGACATATCAAAAAAAGGATAAGAGACCAGCTAAATCTAATATAATCTTCTAGCGGCAAAGGGGAGATCCCTCTGGCACTCCCTTTCAGCCATAAGAAGACTATAACAACAAGGTGTATGACTACTCTATTGCCTCAGCCGACAAACTGCTTCTTCCTTACCCCTAAATGGCTTCTCTCCTCTTTATTACTATTACTTTACATACTTACAGCTGCTTTCTACAGCAAAGTGGGCATAGATAGGACTAATTTTCACATCTCAACCAACTTATGAAAATGGGTCTAAAACACCATTCAACTGATTCTTTTGCAGGTTATGAGGAATGCCGTATTTCTTTTAAAATATCCTTCGCGGGCTACTTTTAAACTTTCAAAATTAAAGGTCAATTTTCAGATTTTTGAGTGCTTAACAAAAATAAAAACATAATCGTTAAAAACGTAGGGGCTTGAAAACCCTTGAAAACAGATTTGCGAAATATTGATTCTAATATTTTGCGAACTATCAAATATAGGCTCTCAAGGTCAGAGGGCTATTTTAGAGGAAACTCTTTTTTTACTTTTACCTTTCGGTCTACATTTTGTGTAGATATTGCACTAAATGACATTTCGTAACAAACTAAAATCGCAGTGCAACATGATGGTGTTATCATTTAAAAAAAGATCGGAAAATTGAAGAGAACAAACAAAAACATTGGTAAAAATGTGAATTTAATAAAAAGACCCAAAAAATGCTAATAACAGGTGGTGCCGGGTGAACTCGACTCCAGTAAACTCGGCACCGGAAACTCGGCACGAAAAAACTCGTCCCTTAACCACATATTCACATGTTGCCATTCCCTTGCAATGTGGAGTGTGTTGGTCCTTGGCCGCGAAGCAGCCAAACATACCCTTTTGTCTTTTTTCTTAGCCGCGGATGTCAGAATTACTACGGTGCTGAGTTTCCCGTGCCGAGTTTTCCCTACTCCTAACAGGTATAACCTGATTCTTACAGCTTCTTAAATTCTGTGCACACGATACTTCCTTGATTCAAAAAATAGTCAAACAGTGAGTACACAAATAAAAATACCATTGAAAAAGGCTGCAAGATAAATTGAGCATATTGGTACTTGTCTATTTTTTCTTCAGGTATATATTCTCCACTAATCTCAAATCAGTTGAACCCAAAAATTACATTCTTCAAAAAACAAAAAGTAAGAGCATAGTACAAAAAGGGAAAAAATCATGAAGGGAATGTAAGAGCAGGTAGGCAAGAGCAAGATGGTGTGTGCAGCTGGCCTTGCCTGTTCTTTTTACATATATCCATGTACAACCACCACGCACACTCCTATATTTATTTAAGCACTCACACACACTATTCTTTTTTCTTACAATACAAAGCGGTAAGTTTTTGAGCTTCCTGTAACTCCCATTGTATTTGCTCCCCCACGTATGGCCTAGACAAGGATGAGAGAATACAGAGGTTAGCCGCCGTATTGAGAAGGGGTAGGTTGCTGGCAACAGCATCTATATAGTTAGTACACCTATAGTTAACAAGTATGTCTGGTTGGCAGCAGGGGTGCAACCGCCTTCCCCCACTCTCCAGTAACTACTAGTCATTAGTGTAGGTGATATTGTGGTGGTCTTGTGTGGCTTATCACACTACTACCCTCTCTTGTGTCTTCGGTTGGCTAGCTAGCCTCTTGAGATCAGAGAGAGGCTAGTTGCTCTTACTTGTTTGCTCTCTGACTAGCTAGCTGCCTTACCTACCTACTTGCTCTTTGTTCTTCAGCTACCTCTAGTTTTAATTTAATTCATTGGAGAAGGTGCCGCCCAGATCAATTGACTCACAAGTGTGTCACGTCTAAAAAAAGTTCCGGCTTTCTTTAGCCTTAGAAATATAAACAAATGGAGTGTTTTTTTCAAAAATTTTTGAAAAAAATGTTAAAAACAAATAAAAATAAATAATGAAACATATTAGCGGAAAGATGCGGGGTGCATCGTTCACGTTCCAAAGCGTAACTACATAAATTAAAAAAAAGGCAGGCCTGAATCTACTCAGCACAGATAATCGACAGGCCCATTCTAAAAAGTTCGGGTGCTCTCAAGGGGAATTTTTTTAATTATAGAGTTTTGAGCAAAGTCAAGCAGTTTTGAACAGTTTTATTGACAATAGTTCGAAGTTAATAAAATAAATCCATAAAAAGTAGAAAATTTGTCATGATTTCTAATTTTTTTACTAAACACTGATAACCCGGGCAGAACCGGTACTAAGATTTTTGGACTTGGAGCCCTGGACGAACCAGGGGTTCGGCAATTTAGCCCAGCTTGTAGCAATTCATTTTCACACATAAGCTAGATGATTGTACGAAGTTTCGAGGTGGCACTGTCAACCTCGATTATTAGTATCTGGCGACTAAAAAGGCCACCAGAATAAAACCTGAGCACATCTTTCTGAGTTCATAAGAAAACTTGCCTGATAGAGTATAAATGACAAAAAAGTAACCCTTAAAGTAAATTGTACCGTTTAAATTTATAATCCCCCAGTCTATGATCATCTTCCGAAGGTAGTTGAAAAATAGCCAACATGGAGGATTAATTAGTGAATACGGTATTTGCAAAATAATAATCTATAATTAAGATCTAATTTTTTGCCAAAAAAATTTATTTGGATGTTTGAACGAAATTCAATTTTTTCATTCAGCTTATACACGCAGACCTTTTTGGGATTGTTTGAAGAGGAAAAAGAATTTTCCAACTAAATTAAATAATAAAAAGTTAGCGAAATTTTCTGCTAAAAAAAGAAAACCCTTGCTATTTTTCTTTGTCACCTACAACAAAAAAGAGCCATTGTGACAGACAAGAGGAAAGAAAATTTTGAAAAGATATATAAGTAGGCCATTGAAAAAAGTGTTTTAATAAAAGTTTGTCGTAAATCACATTATCCTGGATGAGCACAATTTTTTTCGATTTTAAACAAAAGGTTAGAAATAAGTTGGAAAAAAAGACAAGGAAGATATTTTTGAAAAGCTACAAAAGAATAATTGAGAACTTTAGCTTGAAGTGAAAAAAATTCACAACACAAATAATAACACAACTACAACGAATTTTTTTGACTTTTTGGATTTTAAATTATGTTTTTTGGCAAAAATTGGCCGTCAAATTGGTGCTAAAATTGTGAGACAATAAATTAATGTTGAGCAGATGTAATAGGTAGGTAATGTAACCAAGAACAGCTGGAATAGAAATCCGAGTTGATTTAATCTGGTGGTTTGATTGGCCCCACTTCCTGCTCTCTGATTTATTGGGTCAGAAAGTGAAGGATCCAAGTTCCAAGCAACCGCTAGTCAATCGATGCAGCTGGCAAATTTCGGCTGCTTGGCAACTTTTGTCTAGAAAGGGTGAAAACGAAGATTGTGAGGGTGTAGACAGCTATAGCTTAATTTTCTTTCAAAATATATGTGTTTCAAAGTAAAAATATGAAAAGTTGATTTGTTTAAACAAAATAAAATCTAAGTTGATATACTGCACTCCATAGTATATCAACCACTATTGGCTATATTAATATTTATTTTCACCATTTCACCAATTTTTTATGGAATAGTAAAAAAGCATCAGACCAGCGAGTAGCCGAACCTGAGAGTTAAGCATAACATTTTTACGGCGGGAATATAGGTGCCTTACAGGATCGCGTTAAAAGAACGCTTAGGTAGACATTTTATGTGATATGTTCATACGTAGGTAAAATTTTCAAAAACTACACTCGGGCTGACGAAATCTGTATCCTAGACTTTTTTTGCAATAGGCCACAGTGAACAGACCTGTTTCAAGGTGTTGCTTTTTCAATAGTGCTCTCAAGCCTGTACCTCTTTGCAATGAAGATTTTAGCTAAAAAATTGAACTTAACTCCCAAAATTAAATAAATCACTCGAGAAGGACTCTGGATGCATGGAGGGGCTTGGAGCTGAGATGCTCACACCTACATACCTTAGACACAACCCTATTCCGTGAAAAATGACCACATGCATCAATGGTAGTCTCTTTATCACTTTGAACACAAGCCAAATACTTGCGGAGACACACTGTATTAGAATGGAGCATGACCCTAAGCCACTTGCACTTATACTCCCACAATAACAAAAAACCCGAAGTAGTAAGTGGGTAAAAAAGTTTTGGAGCAAATGTTTTCCAGGACTTTTCAGATGGATTAGCTAAGAAAAACACACCTAGCTGCAGTGGAGGATGTGTGCGTGGAGGGTTGGATTTCAGAGCTGCCTTCTCTAGAGCCCCATTTAAACGGGAACCGATCTAATTTCCAACTGCTACTACTCGCAACCTACTCTCCCAAGAACAAAGGAGGCAATCAATGGAAGCAAGCTAGCTAAAAGTCCTCAGAAAACCGAATTAACTTTTTTACTTGCTCTTTTCCGAGGGTCAATTATTGGGAAAGCACAGCTACAATAAGGTAGCAAATTGGATGGAACGCCTACACTTGGGCATACAGTTAATATGTTTATAGTTGTTACGCTATATAGAGTGGGCAGTCTAATCAGAGCGAAAATGGCTGGAGCTGGTTTTTTAAGTTTTACTGGCATTTTTCATAGGAAATCGCAAGAAACAAAGGGTGCTCCAAGAAATTAAATCTTTTTAAAACGGCCGTAAATTTTTCCTATAACTCTTTTTTCATTCTGTTTTGCCAATCTATTTTTTTCGCCACAATTTTTCTTGTCAAAAGCTCAAAAAAACTATTTTCGCTTAGTCCGCCTGTAGCTTGGGTCTGGCCATATAGAATTCATCTACAGACCAGGACCCAAGCTACAAGCGGACCGAGCAAAATCTTGTTTTTGTCACTATTTAACAAAAAAACAAGTACTGTCGGCGAAAAAAAAATGATCGGCAAAACAGAATAAAAAAAGAGCTCTAGAAAAAATACGGCCATTTTAAAAAGCCAAAATTTTCTCGATGCACCCTGAAAGTTATCGAATGTTATGTAAGACGCAAGAAAAAAAACTAAAATAATCATGTTGATCGAGGCTATCATAATCTAACAGAGCTGGTTTATTAGTTATTTTTTGTCCAGTGACCAATGTTGGATCCTTTTGTAGTTGTGGAACTACACATTGTACATTTTTTACAGCTGGTGATAGCGAATCAAAATTTGCATCTTAGCATCTCCCTTTAAATGCAAACTCTCAGTGGAAATTCTCTGTGAATAAAATGGACTTCCTGAAGCCTAAAAAATCGTTTGTTCTCAGGTTACCTCAAGCTCTCCTAGCTGCTTTTAAAAAGAGATTTGCCTCAATGGTGGTCATTGGACAGAGCAAAATGGTCATCTCCGGATTTCGGGATCCACAATGTGTGCTTGAGTGTTCCAAACCCTCACATCCAAAAAACCTAGTAATCAGCAAAACAATGTAGGAAATAAAGAGAGAGTGGAATAAACGCGGCATAACGTACTGAGCATTTGAGTGTCACACAAGAGGTGTGAATGAAGCTTTTGGCTCCTAAAATGTGACATTGGTCACAGAAGGTAATACTTTCGAAAAACATATTTTTCGCGGATATGTTTATACATTTTAAGCACACAATTGTATGTGTCCATGTCTGCAAGTGTGGCGAAGAAAAAGTTGTTAGTAAATCGCGAAAATTTACGAGGTCCGAAAACGTTTTAGGAATTTTTTTTCTCGAAAATTTTGCGGACATTGCTTTATACAACCACACACTCAAAAATAAGTTCTGTTAACTGGCGTCATTTCCAAAATATATGTGATCATGTCCCCTTTGATGCCAAGTTAACAAAATTTTCAAAAGAATTTCAAGAGAAAAGATAATTCTGAGAACTCAGGTAAGGAAGTAGCAAGGAAACTTCTAGCAGTAAGCAATCGAAAATGTTTAAACTTTTCACTATTTTTTAACTTTAAATCCATAAACTCAAAGATATTTCTGCGCTGCTATAAAAATATAAAACCATTTTTCACTTACGACTTTGCAGATCCGTATACAGATGTGTACCCGCATCCGGATGTGTTATCTCAACACACCCCTAAATCAGCTGCAAAAATAAGCTCGCCTCTAAAAACACCCAAAACAACGATTATTTTGGTCGTTTTTAATATAGGCATAACGCAGATATTCTTACTTATTTTTGAAATAACTTTGTATAATGTTTCAACGTCTTTTTAAAATTAATCAATCAATGAACCTCTATAATAAAACTTATAAATGTAAACATTATTTTATTCGCTAACATGATATTTAGAAAGGTGTGAGAAATCGAGAGGCACTTAGCTACTGATTCTTTTTTCCAGCTCCTTATTCTAGCGGCAAGTAAATAAAAGCAGAAAATCCGGACTGACTGCTTGCCTTTCTCACACTTTGTTTAGTTTTGACTGCTGCTCCTATTTTTTATAAGACAAAAAATAAATAAATGCAGCAAACCTTGCCCCATTTGGGGTGCACAAAGCGGTGGGAAAAAAGAAGCTTAGGCTTAAGCAAGTGGTGCTAGAAACACTATTTTGGTTACAAATTTCCCTCCAGGGTTTGTTACCTTTCATCAACAAGCATTCATTTAAAAATGCACGTCATTCAATTGCTCACCTCGCTGTGTATATATATGAAAGAGAAGGTCAGGCCCTCAGTTAGACAAATTGCTTTAAAAAAGAAAGCAGATTTTTGTCACACCGTAAACAGACAAAAAAATCTAAGACAAGTTTGGACAAAGATTTTTTCTGACGCAAAAAGGCGTTTTTTTGCTGTAAATCGGCTTTTTTGGTGCAAAAAACCTTGTTTTGTATCAAAATTTGCAGCAAAAAAAGTCTTTTTGCACAAAAAAAGCTTTTTCCGACAAAAATACGCGAATAATCTCAAAATTCAACTTTGGAATGGTTCCTTCGTTTACAATTGAACCGTTTTAGGTATTAACACTCCGCCTCCCAAGCGAAGTAATTGCCCGAATCGACTCAGAATTTCTCACTAAACACGATAATGCAAAAAATTTGAAAAAAAGTTGGTATGAGATGGTGAAAACCCCTCTTGAAAGTAGGCCGTTTTTGGTCACCCTCAACCACCTAAAATTTTGAGAAATTTAGATGCTAGTCACCAAAATTTCTATTTAACCTAGCGCAAAACCACCCAAAATTTTAACCTGGATCAGAGCTATCTATTGAGCCCAAACTTGCATCAGAGTGATCATTTTTTCACAGAGAATTTACGATTTTCCTCAAAGATCCAGTTTCTGGATATCCTTTTTTGCGACATTATAAAAGCCAAAACTCTGCCTACAAATCATTTCTAGCTTAATGGTCAAAAGAACATGAAAGAACAAAATCGTGCGGATATTTTGGCACTACAAACAGCAATAGTTTATCAAAAAATTGAGACAAATTATGCAAAATCAATATATAAGTTGTAGCGCAACTTTTCTATAACTTCATTCCCGCTTAAAAAAACTTTAATTCTGACACCGAATTCGTGTTCAGCGTAGTCGATTTGCATGTAAACTGCTCTTGAAGTTGAAAAGTCATTGTCAAATTCCGAATTCCACTCAACACAAAAACATTTAAATTTAAAATTCGAATATTTTTTTGTGTTGAGTGGAATTCGGAATTTGACAGTGACTTTTTAACTTCAAGAGCAGTTTTACATGCAAATCGACTACGCTGAACACGAATTCGGTGTCAGAATTAAAGTTTTTTAAAGCGGGAATAAAGTTATAGAAAAGTTGCGCTACAACTTATATATGGATTTTGCATAATTTGTCTCAATTTTTGATAAACTATAGCTGTTTTTAGTGCCAAAATAACCGCAAGAGTGATCGCAAGAGTGATTTAGTGTCGAAAACAAGGATATTCAGAAACTGGATCTTTGAGGGAAAATCGTAAATTCTCTGTGAAAAAATGATCACTCTGATGCAAATTTGGGCTCAATAGATAGCTCTGATCCAGCTTGATATTTTGAGTGGTTTTACGCTTAGGTGAAATAGAAATTTTGGTGACTACCATCTAAATTTCTCAAAATTTTAGGTGGTTGAGGGTGACCAAAAACGGCCTACTTTCAAGAGGGGTTTTCACCATCTCATACCAACTTTTTTTCAAAAAATTTTGCGTTATCGTGTTCAGCGAGAAATTCTGAGTCGATTCGGGCAATTACTACGCTTGGGAGGCGGAGTGTTAAAATAACAATTTTGTTGGCACTGGGATAGCCAAAAAACTAAAAACTGACTAAAGAATTTCACAGTGATAAATATTTTGTGGAAGGTCTGAAAAGATTTTTTTCAAACCTTTAGTGGCCCTATGCTGGTAACAAAATCCAGTTTACTTCAAAACATGACCGAAATTTAAGAGGGTCTGATAAATAATAGCAAGAACTTTCATTACTCGAGCTAAAAATTAACCATTTTTTCTCAAAAGAGGGACAAGCATCGCGCCTTTAAAAAAGTTGAAGTTTCAAATATGTACAATCATTTTGGGCTTCTAGTTGGTTCGATTCACCCTTTCGAGTAATGCTTACTCGCTCATACCCGTGGCATAAAAAATGACAGATTTTTCGCTTTAAAAAAATTAACAAATAAAATACAACTAAAAAATTAACAAATAATGCTTTAAAGATATTTTTTGCATAAACTCGAAAATAGAGTACTAGTATTTGTTCACGCAAAAGAAGTTTAAAATATGCTCCCTGCCTAGACTTGTGAAAAAACTAATAGCCCACGTACTTCTTGAAACTTTTGAACTGCACAACTCTTGGAGTGGCTTAGCTTTGATCTTCTGTTTCTCCACTCCTGCAACAGTAATTTATCCTCTGCTACTCCTCTTCAACTCTATAAGCAACAAGTACCACCACAAATTTCGGTTTGACGAAAAAATTCTAATTCTCTCACACCTAACTTTTTTTGCACTAACTGTGAGTTTTAACAATAGAACGAGGCAAGTCTACTGGTCTTTTCGACTGTCAACTGTGGTGGAGTCAATTTTGCTTTTGAAAGAGTTGGGTAAACACTAGGCCATTTTCAAGGCGGAAAACATATAAAGTGGATGCTTTGTGTTTGGCTCAGCTAGAACAGCAGAGGGACGGTTGATATTGTCATTTGGGGTGGCGGCCAACTCAACACGAGAAGAGCAGGCAATCCTTTGCACAACTACATTAGAGATGATCTGGCTGAGCTCAATATCAGTGGTAGCTAAAAAGAAAAATGATTGACGAAGAGTGAGAGAGTGAGTTAACCAACTCCATTTCACTTGATCGACGGTCCAACTGTATCCTTCACTTTCTGCTTTTTCCAATCTTGCAGTCAAAAAGTGAGAGATATTTGCTAAAAGTCACTTTTTCTGCTGATATATTTATTTACACAATTAGAAGAGCGTAAAAATAAAACCAAGAAATATTTTGATATAACTTTTAAACATTGAAAAATTAAGGGAATACAGCCCGCAACAGCCTGGGTAATACAGGGTGGTTTTTTATAAAGGCCGAATTTCAAACGACTGTAAATTATTGATTTGTCGCTCTAACATATTGATCTATACCTCATTAAAAAGCTCTGTCTTTGCCATTCAGTTAAAAAAGAACAAGCTGTTTTGTAAAATCTCGCTGAGATACGCTCTGTTTTCTGATGTCACTATTTTCTTGCAATTTTCAGATGTCATATTCCGGTAATTTTTTAGGCTAAGTTTTCTGTTTGGTGGATAGAAAGCCAAAGCAAATATGCAATGTTAAAACGAAGAGTGCTCAGGGAAATGGGTGCACATGCTCAAATTCCTGGGAACAAAATCGTTCTTAAATGGCAGCTGCAATTACCTAACGGAAATGTTTCCTGGTCGATGGATGGGACGGGGCTCTCCAAATCTTCCTTGACCGCCATATTCTCCTGACTTGACACCATGTGACTTTTTTCTCTGGGGGTGGATCAAAAGCCGAGTCTACAGATTGCTAGTCGAGGATTTGAATGAGCTCATCAGAAGAATCGAAATAGCTTTTGAAGAGCTGCCGCGCCAGATGATTAACAGGGCAATTAAATCTTATCGTCGTCGTCTCGACCGCTGCATTGCTGTTGGTGGACAAAGAGTAGAACAATCTTTTGCAAATGTTAATGGATCTGTTTTGTTAATTTCAGATAGACAATCCCTGTTTTTGTTGTCAATAAAATTGTCTCAGAAGCTGTTGATATGGTCAAAATCAGCTTAGAATTAAGAAATTAAAAGGGAATCGCAAGAAAATAGTGATTTCATAAAATAGAGCGTATTTCAGTGAGATTTTAACAAAACATGTTGTTCTTTTTTTTGAACTAAATGGCAAAGACAGAGCTTTCAAATGAACTATAGATAACTATGTTGTGGCGACAAATCAATAATTTAAAGTCGTTTGAAATTTGGCCTTTATAAAAGACCACCCTGTACACCGTAAACTAGACCGAGGAAAGCTTTAACATTTCAATTTAATGCGTAACGTGACAACACCTTCAAGTTTTATTACATGAAAAGATAAGAAGTGTTCACTAGTGGAACCTAGATAATACTTGAGAAAACTTTTTCTAGATAACTCTGCAACGCTACGTACACAATAAATCCGCTTCCGCATGCGGATGCGGAATTGCATTCACAATGAAATTTGTTTTTTTTGCGTTCCGCACCTTTGCCGCTTCCGCACCGGTTTCCGCATCCGCACCGCATCCGTTTTTTGTGTTCACATTGTCCCCACATAATGTGTCTAAGTAATACTGAATTATTCTTTGATTTATATCTTCACAAATATTTCATGCATAAATCTATATATGGTATTTGGACTATTTCCGTCACGTTTTTGACTACAAAGTTTGTTCGCAGCATTAGTGGTCCTAGAGTTAATATTTTAGTATAAGTGTTATATCATGTGTGTGCTACATCATTCAACGCAGAATGGCCTAGAGATGTGCCCTTTCGAAAGTGCAACACCATATTTCCACACCCCACCGAGCTATGGCGCATAAAAGTTAAAAAACATTTTTTGGTAGATACAGAATAACTTTTTTGCTAAATTAATTTTGAATTAGCGCTTCTATTTTAAGTAAGTGTACAGTGTAGTGTCCTCTACTTGGAGGGTACACCAAACACCTGGAGACCCTAACTACCTACAAGTTACTTTAATCTCTTGAGGGATACCTTATCTGTCCAGAGGATAACCCAATCACCTGCAGAGTAACTTAGTTGCTCGACCGCTAATTTATTCACCTGGAGCTTACAGGCGTATCCGAACTGCCTGGATCATACCCCAAACTTATAAAGGCTACTTTAATGCTGCCCTAAGCGCATGGAGGGTAACCTAATCACCTGCACTGGGTCCCGATTAGCAGAAGGATGCTATCTGGAATTTACACTAACCACCCAGAGAGTACCAATTTTTGTATATGACCAGATCCGGATGCGGTCCGCATGGGGATCACATTGCGGATGCATTGTGAACACCGAAAGTGCGGATGCGGTCGGATGCGGACGAAAAACGGATCATTGTGTATGTAGGGTAACGAAAGCTAACACTATAAGCTGATAAAAACACATATATAAGTCCTCCTTAGATATGTACTTCGGCAGACCGTTACGGAAATGCACTCACAAATCAAAGCCGAAAGCCACTGGTACTAAAGAAAACCACTGGCACGAAGGATTAATTCGCCAAATAACCATATTTTCACAACGAGTATCAAATTGGACATTACTCAATTTTATTCTCATCTTCTTCTTGCGTGATCGCAAGCCGTCCGAACTGACCGATTCCTAAAAACGGACAAAAGTTTTGATGACCATACGACATTAATATAACAACATACTGTGTTTCACAAAGCCACGATTGTTCCTTTGGAAATATGCCAGACTAGGACGATTACTAATAGGAGATAATAGGTCACAAGCAATACTCGGAGCAGGTAAATCCTACAAAAAAAATTAGATGAATAAACGGGTGTATGAATGGGAACTGACTTTAGACAAATTGCATGATATAATATGTTCCTTGAAGGTATCAGACTGACTGAAGTTGAAGGAAGACATCTCTTTATCATCAAGATTAGTTTCAGCCTGTAAGTTCCAAAACACGAATTCAATTAAGTTTTAGAAATAGTCACGAATTTGTTGGGTAATATAGGGCGTGTCAGAATTACGCGCACATGTCTCTTTCTGTCTTAATCTTTTATATGTTATCAATTTTAATTCGATTTATGCTTTCTGCATGGTATATCTCTTCTTTTAATGCTTTTTACGTTTAGATCATGGCTAATATCAAGAATCAAGAGCAGGCAAACCGACTTTGTGTGAAGCAATTCAAACTTGGTCTAGATGAGATGTTCCGAATAATCGACAGTGGGTGTTCCAAAAGGTTTTGACTTTTGTCTCAATTCGTCCTTTTTCTTGTTGTTTCATATTGTTTATTGTTGAACGAATAAAGATGAATGGGAAGTCTGTGTTTTTGATTATTAAAAGCCCGTAATTCGGGAGATTTTCCCGGGTTAGGGTCCCAAAAACAGAAATCGAGCGGGCAAGCTACGTAGCCAAATTTTTCAGAAAAACCGCGTAATTCTGACACACCCTGTACTTCGGCTGACACCAAACCTTTCAATTTTAAATTTATTTATTCAATAGATGGAAACAGAGTGGACAAAGCAGAACTCGATTAAAAAGTCGGAAAAAATCGAGAAAAAAATCGAAAGTTGAAAAGTTAGATGTCAGACGAAGAGTTCCCACTCCTAAAATCCTTAAAACACTAAGTTCAAATTTAAAATACAGTCGAGTCCCGCTATAACGCCACCCCTGACCCAAGGGTAAGCAGGGTGACGTTATGAAATTTCAAAGTTTTTCTTTATCGGCCAAACGAATGCATGGCCGAATAGGTGGCGCTATGGCGGGACTCCACTGTAAAATTTTATGGTGGCAGAAATCTTTTGACAGTAACGCGAAAATGAAATTCGTGTCTGGCCAAACAGGGAAGGGAAAAAAGTCTGCAACTACGTTAAAAACATAATTTTAAAAAGTTTCGGTTAAAGAAAATATCGGAAAATCCTACATAACCAAACCAACCTGCACTGCAACGACTTCCACTTCAGCTGGCTTTTCCATGTCCAACGGTTTTTTTATGTCCACCGGTTTTGTTATCTCCGCCGGCATTTCCATTACAGTCGGCTTTATAGTGTCTCTACGAGCAGCAAGAAAGGTCTTTAGTTTTACGATCTTATCCTCACATCCTGCAATTGATGTTTGTCGTGGAAGATCTGCAGACTTAGAGCAAGTTTCTTGGCGAAATAGCAGACGACTGCTCTGTTGGACACCTGAACGGATTTTTTGCGTGATGCTACTAACAGATCGACGCACCAATCAAATTAGATTTCTGAACAAGCAACTTGATAACGGCTATCTGGAGATTATTTCTTTTTCGAATGGCGGTAAGAAACTCATGCTGGAAAATTTCATACAGTTTTAGCGACAATAAAAAAATTAAACATACCTGCGAGATGTTTTTCTTCTTGACTCCCATGAATTCTTCTCGGAAAAGTGACGGCGCGAACACAGTCTGAAAAATTCCTTTAATTATCGGCCTTAAAACGAAATAAATTACAGCTAGATTTTCCAAGTTCATCTGATTCGCATCGGAAGACTCACTGACCTAAAGAATTAATAATCTTGAAGGTGACTAAAGATAATCACATTAACAAATTACCCTCTTCAGCTGTCTTGTCAAGTAAGCCAGAGTAGCAACATGCTAAAAAAGCAAATCGACGGCTAGACTATTAATTATCAGTGACAAGAAAGGCATACAGATGTAGGAAGTCTTTCAATCACCGTGAATAGGGCATCAGCAAGCAGATGGTCTTTGAAGTCCTCAGCAAAATTCAATATTTTAGATTCATTCTCCGTAAAAATCGGCTTCTTGATTTCTCGGAAAAAACGCTTGATCAACGAGCACACATCGTGAACATTGCAGTCAGCCGGGATGGGAGAAAGTCCACAAAAGACTCTCTGCAAAAACAAATTGAGTAGTAAGTAAAATACTTATAATTTTTGATAACACAAGACTACCCAAGTATTCTTCATACGATTAGCGTTGCCTTCCCTCCGGAAAATACCTTCAACTTGGAAAGAATTGTTCTTGACCAACCAATCAAAAGCTTCGATAAGGAATCTAAAGGATTAAACAATTTTAAAATTTTTTGTCGCAGAAAAATTACACTGGAACTCCATTAAGCTTTATCTTCGAAGACTTCTTGCCTAGATGAATGAGCAGTTCTATGTTGTGTGCCTTAAATTAAGAGAATAGCCAAAGTTAACTCGTTTTGATTTAGAGAGTTTTTACCATAACGTCTTCCAGAAGAATGTTTGTCGAATCATACAGGCTGATTCTTCTCGAGCCCTGACATTTTTTGCAAGATGTGATAATCCAATCACGCTTATCCATTGTTACGCTGTCCGAAAGTAAGGCAAGAAGTCTAAAAGATGTTCTATCAGTCGAAGTTTTTTTCATTATTTTTTAATCTTGATAGAATTTTGCAAAGATGTGATCGAAGAAAAGTTTTTCATATTTTTGGCGTTAGGCAAATTGATCCACAGTGATTGGATCCACGGCGAATTGATCCACAGGTGAATTGATCCACAACAGTTTGTCTCGGCACGAAATTTTTATTTAAGTATTCTCTTATCGAATTTTGCTTTCTAGAAGTCCTTTCTTATTTCAGCACTAGGTAAATTTCTCGAGGTTAAATCCTTCCAGAGATAAATTCACCCTCTTCTGGAGTAGTTTCGTATCCCTTAGGGTATCCAGGTCTATGGAAGTGGCAGTACCAAGAAGTACCAATTTTCTAGATAGCGGTGCCTAAATGGTAGTACTCTGTCGATCATTATTATCTCACACGGGAAGGCACGACCACCTCGTCACCTACCAAGAAGCCTTGTATACCGAAAGACAGCCCTAGCCGGGCTCGTTACTGAACCGTAATCGGAATTTCCTATGGAGCAGTCTTGGGCAAGATATTCCACTTCTTGCCCAGTACAAAGCTGCGAAATATAGCAGTTAAAATATAATAAAAAATTACACCCTCAAACAATATATACTTATGGCGCAGTGGTATAGGTTGAAACTCTATTTTTGTATCGCATGTTCGATCCCCACTGGAGGCATTTTTTTTTCGTTTTTTATTTTCCATGAATTCAGAAATTTTTTAAAACAAATGTTAGATTTTCGTTAAGAATTAATTATTGAGATTATAATTTCTGAATTTAGTGTCACTTTTTTTGCACGTTATTACAAAAATATCTCTATATAGTATTTAGGTCGGGTGGGTGGGCGGTTTCACACTTTTTAAAAATTGTCAAAAACAACTTTTTTCGACTTTGAATATCATTTTGAGCCACTTTTATAAAGAAAGTCGGTGTTGATGTTTCATAATGGTGAAAACTAGAGAATCTCAGCTACAAAATAAGCTATTAACCAGTAAAGTTAAAAAAGTGTAAGGGGTCGAACTGGCCCGGACAAGCTCAAAACTCAGTAGTTTCTGAGGTGGATTTTTGAATAAAATTTTGACTTCAAACCCCGTCTAGAAACAATTTTCAGAGGAAATTCGGTGTCGATGTTTCATAATGGTGAACTCTAAAAAACCTCAGCTACAAAATGAGCTATCAAACGGTGGATTTTTAAAAGCGGGAAGGTTAAGGGGGCCTGGACAAGCTCTCACGTTCTCAAAGCTCATGACTGTTGTTCAAGGAATATATTTAACTGCTAATATCAGGATTTGAACCTGTAACCTCAGGTTCAATGTTTAAATAAGGCGCGAATTCAAAAATGTCACAAAAGTGGCCAAACGCCCCAACGCCCTTTTGAGTAGAGATGGGAGCAAAAAGTATATTGGTATTCGGGTATTGGGTCAAATAAGTGCGTTAATATTGGTATTGGGATATTGGTTGGTGTCTTTCGAAAATATTGGTATTGGGTTAGCACCCAATATAAAGATATTGGGTGCTAAATAATTAAATTTTTCCAATAGAAATTTTAAAATTTTACTCATTTTTCCTCATTTTTTTTACATAATGGATGACATTAAACTAATTTTATTTATTATTCTTTCATGGATTAACTTGAATTGTCCTATTTTAAAGAAAAAACTTAACGAAAAGACTTTTCTATGCCCAAAATTTTTTGGCGATTATAAAAACTAAAGTTAGAAGTTCTGACTCAGAAGTGATTTTTTTTGACAAAATCGAGTTCTCTTTTACACAATTCTGCAACACCATAAAGAGATTCATTCCAAATCATTTGGCCCACATTCGAAATCTGGTGCAATAACATTAGTTTTTCGTCCAAAAATCAGTTCGCCCAACGTTAATTAGTACAAAATTCAGATTGTCCGAAATTTAATTCGTACAAACTTGAGTTTTAAAATTGCTCGATTATTCGATTTCCGTGCACATTTTAATTTGATTTTGTGGCCCTAATAAAAAGCGAAATAGATCAATTTTCGTTTCTTTATGCCAAAAAATCAGTTCCAGTGTGTTACTAAATTGAGATTAGACTAAATTAGGATCTTTTTTCAATGTTTTGGTGAACAAATAGACTTTTGGAAAAATATTGGTATTGGGCAATATATTGAGGTCCACAACTTTAAAATATTGGTATTAGGCAAAGGCAAATGCCCATCTCTACTTTTAAGACTACCAAACGTGATTTCACTACTGTCAAAACATCTTTTGAATGCTCGAATTAGTGCAGAAAACAGATTTTGGAACTTAAAAATGTGAAAAAAAATTCTTGATCCAAGTGGACGACCACTTGGTTTTCTTGACACATGTGACATCCAGATGATCCAGCTACCAATATCGTCAGATGCACTACAAAGAATGCTCTGATATACATCCTTGCTACTGCCAGCTTGTACTACCATTTAAATACCATTACTTAGAAACTACCATCTAACACCACCCAAGTACCGCTACCTGGACACTTAACCTGAGTACCGTTACCTTGTCACTGCTTTGGTACTAACACTTGAGTACCACTTTCTCGGTACTACCACCTCCATACTATCACTCAATTTACCTGAGTACCACCACCTGAAGACCACCTGGCTACGACCACATAGGTACCTTTTAGACCATGTTATAAGGTGGATGACCATTATCAATTCACCGGGGAGTAACAGAACATTTCGTGCCGAGACAACCTTTTCTGGATGAATTCGGTGCCGCCCGAAAAGACCGAATAAATTGAGTTGCGCGCAAATGAGTGCGCGCAAATGAGTAGTAACGCTGTATATACCCAAATAAAACATTTCGTGCTGACACAAATTTTTGTGGATCAATATACTGTGGATCAATTCGATGCCGCCCCATATTTTTCTATATAAATCAAAACCATTCATATTTAAGATAGTAAGAAACAGACAACCCCTATCTGATGACTAGGATTGTCGGATCGAACGTTCGATTTCGAACATTCTTCGAAATGTTCGAGATTTTTTCGAACGTTCGACCTCGAACCGAACGTTTGTATGAAAGTTTTCGAACCCGAACTTCGAACCAAACGTTTGATTCAAAAATTTTCGCATTCGAACTTTGAACCAAATACTTTCAAAGTCTCAAACAAAGAACTTAGAAACACGAAAAAATGACCAAAACATGCACGGCACATGGTTCTCAAAATATACAAATTTGTATAGATAGACAAGATCTATACAAAATTTTGCTAATCTTTTTTCATCTTTTTATCCTCAATTTTGTCGAAAACTTTTTTTACGGTAAAAAGTAAAGTTGTAGAGCTGGATCTCCTGCACAACTTTACTTTTTACCGTTAAAAACGTTTTCGAGAAAAGTGAGGATAAAGAAACGAAAGAAGATTAGCAAAATTTTGTATAGATTTTGTATATCTTGAATATCTATGTAAATTTATATATTTAAGAACCATGGCACAGCATCATGAAATAGCATCAAAAAAGGGCGACGGTAAATTTGCCTACAGTAAATTCGTCTACATGAAATCGCCTACAGGCAAATTCGCCTACGCGTAAATTCGGCTATTTTCACCTGTTTACCACACCTTCTACCAAAAATGTCGACGAACTGACCGCCGCCCCTTTTCTTTTCCTGCTCGCTTCTCCATGTTTTTCGTGGTTATTATCATCGAAGAACCCCCAGAATTGTAGTGAAATTATGTGAAAATATGGTAGTTAAATTTTGTCGAAAAATATACCCGCTGCTTGAATAGCTAGCCACTTTGTCAGATAGCTAGATAAAATATAGTTAAACATGCCAAGACTTGACTGTGATACCGGTAGCTTCTAATGCAGAATTTCATGAAGAATCCGAATCTGCAAGTCGTTTTTTAAAAAAGCTGTTTTGGCTCGAGATATTGACCAATTTCTGATTGGTGTCAAATGCGACCCAAGTATGTTGAGAAAATCAGCTGGTACTGAAATATCTCATATACACATGCATGACTTCTATGACTCGTTAGAAAGCGCAGGAAATCAGCTTTCCAATCACATATTGTTGTAAGGTTTATAATATCATTATGCAAAACGATTGGCCCAAAGAAACAAATGTGTCGGTTTTCGAAAACAGTTGTTTTGACTGAAATAGGCAAAATAAAAAAATAAAAGTTAGGCGGGGCACAGCTGTCCGTTCAGCAAACCCTACATACCCATAAGCGTAGCCGGGGGAGGGGTTCGTAACAGATTTTTTTGAAAAATTGTTAATTAAAAACACTATTGTTAATTAAAAATCAAACTCGAAAACGGTGTAGGTAAAATGACCTCTAGGCGGGGGTTTAGCCCCCCCCCGCGTCAGATTTTTCTGGCTACGCCTCTGTACATACCATTTGAAAGAGCAATTAAAATTGCACCAAACAGTGCTTCGACGTATAAGTGGTCGGAATTTTCGAATTTTACCGCTGCGTTGAAAAACCATGGTTCTTCACGGCTTTTTTACGTTGTTAGAGTTCGAGTTAGAGTTCGGGTTTTAGGCTACGTGAACACCTGTGATCCGAACTCTAACTCTAATTCGAGGGTTTTCATTTACCTCGAGTTAGAGTTCGAGGTTGAATTTGAAGGTGTTCATGCATATAACTTGGATTCCCTTTGAGTAAATCCCCCAAAACTAACTTTTAGAAACCTTTGACCGCTCTGGAGTGAGATTCTAAGCTATCAAAGCTACCGTATTATCTCTAATAGAAGCGCACTCTCTATTAGAAGCGTACTCTCTAATAGAAGCGCATCCCTTAGGGCCAAAACTAGGGTATTAAACCACGTTTTATTGCATTTTTAACACAACCCAATTTTTTGGAGGTTCAAAATTAAAGCGCATGCGCTTCAATTAGAGAGAATACGGTATATACATAAATAGGGTTGTTAAGCGAAAAGCCGAAAAAATTTCGTCTCAAATAGCGTTTTTATCTTCGTTGAGATCATTTTTTTTTGTAAAGTTTTAGATTAAAAGATAGCCCGGGATGTCAGCTTCCCAATGACAACAAAATTGCGTTAATGTCATATGAAAATCATGGATATTTATCTAAGCGTTTTCGGCCTGAAAAGCCGAAAATAAAAAAACTTTCGGCTTTTCAGGCCGAAAACGCTTAGATAAATATCCATGATTTTCATATGACATTAACGCAATTTTGTTGTCATTGGGAAGCTGACATCCCGGGCTATCTTTTAATCTAAAACTTTACAAAAAAAATGATCTCAACGAAGATAAAAACGCTATTTGAGACGAAATTTTTTCGGCTTATCGCTTAACAACCCTATACATAAACATTTTCAAGCCGACCTCGAACTCTGAATCGATGTACGTGGACACCATCGAGTTAGAGTACGGATTTTTGAGTACAAGAACACTTCCTACCCGAACTCTTACTCTAGTTCGAACAACGTGAACAAGCCATTAAGAACGGAGCAAGTCGGCCGGAAAGTGTTTCGGCTCTTGGGTGGGGAGGTGGGGGTGGTAGGAAAAAGTAGTGGCCATTTGAATTTGATGTATCACGCGGAATTTTACACACTAATGTCACACAACCTTTTTTCGGGTAAAACGGAATTTCGCAGCAAAACCTTGTAATTTTGCAGGAAATTCTCATAATTTTGCAGCCAATTTTTGTTTTGCCTTTTTCCCATAATTTTTTAAGAATTTTTTTCAAGATGATAACACAATCATGTAGCCCTGCGATTGTAGTTTCTGATGAAGTATCATTTGTTGCAACATCTTTGCAAAACATATCCCAAAGAAGCAAGAACATGAAGCAAGTCAGAAAAATAATTTGGTTTATACTTTTGCCTTTTTGGGGTATATTTTGCAAAAATGTTGCAACAATTGATACCTCATTAGAAACTAGAATCACAGGGCCACATAATAGTGTTATCACCTTGACAAAAATTTATGAGAAAAAGGCAAAACAAAAATTCGCTGCAAAATTACGAGAATTTGTTGCGAAATTCCGTTTCACCCCTTTTTTCTGAGAGGCAAATCCTAAATTCTAACGCCGGATTCAATCTCAGTGTGGTCGATTTCCATGTGAAACTGCTTTACATCAAATTATTTGCTGTCAAATTTCAACTTCCGCTCGGGACAAAAAGATTCAAACTTGATTTTGTTGAATTATAAGAATTCTTTTGAATAACTCTTTGTGTCGAGTGGAATTTGAAATTTCGAATCAATTTTTGATATTGATATTTCATTTTTGATATTGAAGCAGTTTCACATGGAAATCGACCACGTTGAGCAGGAATCTGGTGTTTAAATTTAGTATTTACCTAAAGTGCGGTGCATAATTATACGACCACCCCCTATTTTGCGAATTTCGGGACTTTTCGAAATAATTCCTAAAATCTACTACAGTCGACTCTCGATATAACGAACCCCTGGGGACCAGCCACAGGGGTTCGTTATATCGAGAGTTTGTTGTATCGAGTGGCAACTATAGTCATTTTACTTCATCGCTGGCCAAATGAACAAAAAAAATTGGTTCGTTATATCGAGAGTTCGTTGTATCGGGGTTCGTTATATCGAGAGTCGACTGTACCACCATTCGAAAAAGCGCGCTGAAAACGGTGGTTTTGCTACAGTATCGATAAGTAGCCGATATTTTTGTAAGAAATTTTTTCAAAAATGTGAAATTTCGGCGGTGCATATTTATACGACCACTTAGAACAAAGCACTATTTTGCACTAACAGAGCACTATAACAAAGCACTACCATCATTAACAGCTTTAGAATGTAAGCCCTGAATCTTAGCTACAATTTGATAGGTCAATCTTTATTTTTCATCATTCCGGAAAAAAGTTATGACCATCAACAAAAAGATGTCGATTTCTAGTCAAAATCAAAGTAAATCTAAGGAAAATGGTTGTTTGACCGCATAAATACTGATTTTTCTTAAAATTTTTAATATCATAATTTTACCAGTTATGCACTTTTTGGAAGCTTAATATTTTTTCTACAAATGACATGTCAGCTTTTCATAAGATTGTACAGGGCTGAGAAACGGACGGTTTAAATTGAAAGAAGTGAAAAACCTCTACTTTTGCTTTATTTTGAGACATTTTCACTTCTTTCAATTTAAACCGTCCGTTTCTCAGCCCTGTACAATCTTATGAAAAAGCTGACATGTCATTTTGTAGAAAAAATATTAAGCTTCCAAAAGTGCATTAACTGGTAAATTATGATATTAAAATTTTAAGAAAAATCAGTATTTATGCGGTCAAACAACCATTTTCTTAGATTTACTTTGATTTTGACTAGAAATCGACACTTTTTGTTGATGGTCATAACTTTTTCCGGAATGATGAAAAATAAAAGATTGACCTATCAAATTGTAGCTAAGATTCAGGGCTTACATTCTAAAGCTGTTAATGATGGTAGTGCTTTGTTATAGTGCTCTGTTTAGTGCAAAATAGTGCTTTGTTCTAAGTGGTCGTATAAATATGCACCGCCGAAATTTCACATTTTGAAAAAATTTCTTACAAAAATATCGGCTACTTATCGATACTGTAGCAAAACCACCGTTTTTCAGCGCGCTTTTTCGAATGGTGGTAGTAGATTTTAGGAATTATTTCGAAAAGTCCCGAAATTCGCAAAATAGGGGGTGTCGTATAATTATGCACCGCACTTTAGCAGCAAAAAAGTTATTGGAAATTGTGTGAGAAATTTCAGGTGAGATAATTTTGAAAAAAATGGTGGTAAGTTGGTTTATCGTTCTCTCAAAATTGCCTTTTAAAATTTGGTTAAAAATATGAAAATTATGGGGTACAACAGTTATCTTTGGTCTCGACACGAAACTAAAGATTTCAAACTGAATTTAAACTTGTACAGGGTAGCCCAAATTTTTGTGCTATTTCTTTTGCTCATAAATTTTTGAAATCGTGCTGTTATGACTAAATCTTTTCATTATCCGAAAGAGAAGAAGATAGGAATTCGTTCGACATATTATTCGTCATTTTACGATAACGAGTTTTTATTTTTGATGGTTAATTAAAATTTTCGTTAATTTTTTCGAAAAAATGGCTTATTTCACCGCGATTTGCCGTAGCAAACCGTAATAAAGGTCCGAAATAACTCTTTATTGAACAGTCGAAACTAACGATAACAAAGTTTAACACTACTCTGAGAAATCACACGGTTTTAGGTCCGAAAAACATGGAGGTCATGTGATACTCAGAGATTCCCTTTCCACTAATTGTCTTGAGAGGGTACCTCGAAAATTTTAGTCTAAAATCTCAAATCAACCATCAAAAACTTTTTTATCTTAAAATGTAGAATGATGTGTCAAACAAATTCATAGCTTTTCCTCTTTCGAATAGAGAAAACATCTAGTCAAAACAGCACAATTTCAAAAAATTATGAGCAAAAGAAGTAGTTCGAAAAATTCGTGCTACCCTATTGTTGACGCTTGACACGTTGTGAGGGGGCTTCGTTGGTTAGAGATGCGCCACGGCGTGTCTAATTTGAAAAATCGCGAAAAAGCTATTTTCCCCTCAAGACAAATATATTTGGCAATTTTTTTTATTTATATAAGATTCTTTGTGGATTTTTGCAAATTTTATAATATTTTTTTAATGCTAAAGCATATAAGTCGCTAAATCAATGGCTACAGCAGTTTACATTCCCGAAAATTGCTGATATCGCATTTCCCCTTCAGGACAAAAATAATAATTTGTTTAAAAATTCTCTATTTTTTCATAAATTGCATGTTAAGCTTAATTATAAAAATTGTACAACAGTTTTATTAATCGATTAGCCACGTTTAAGCTTAAATGAAAGCTGAGGGTCAGCTATACACGTTTTCTTCAGAAAAACAAGAACATAAAGCCATTGTTGTCACTATTCAAGCTAAATTTCAATAGCCAAATTTCCCCAAAAATGACTGTTTTAAAAATTTCATTGATTTTTAGTAAAAAAATTGAACTTTGACAACAATTCTTGAATCTGAAAGTTCAGAGTCTGGCCTTTCTGGTTCACGTAAGACTTTTTCAAATTATCAGCACTTGTAATTTCCCTGCGGGCCAAATTTTAAAAAATTGTTCTTCAAACGTTTTTGAAAAGTTTGTAGAAATGAGTGATTAACAGGGATATTAAAACTTTTTGATGATGTTGAGTATTCAAACAAAAGTCACGAGTTCCATCTTTTGTTTGAATGTTTAACATCAATAATACGTCATTATTATCAATGCTAATCACTCCTTTCTAAAAAATTTCAAAAATGTTTGAAGAAAAATTTGGTGCATAGACGTTTCTCGAAAATAAAACTTTTTCATTTTCGAGAAACGTTTCTCGAATTTGAAACTCAAAAGAGTAAAATATCTCTAGGGGTATATATGTATACCTGTAAAGATACTTATTTAGACATACCAAGGGTATTTGGCCGCTTCGCGGCCAAAGACCAGCACACTCCACATTGCAAGGGATAAGCGTACATACATGTGTTAACCCCTAATCCCCGCAATGTGGAATATGCTGGACTTTGGCCATCACATTCAGCCAAATACCCTTGATATGTCTAAATAAGGTATACACCTAGAGATATTTTACTCTTTTGAGTTTCAAATTCGAGAAACGTTTCTCGAAAATTAAAAAAGTTTCATTTTCGAGAAACGTCTATACCCCAAAATTTGTTTAACTTTAGTCCGCAGGGAAATTACAAGTGCTGATAATTTTGAAAAAGTCTGACGTGGATCAGAAAGCCGAGACTCTGAAATTTTAGACTTATGGGTTGTTTGTCGAAATTCGAAAATTTATACTAAAAATCAGGCCGGAGTGCTTTATATCGCCTCCTCCCAAAATAGCCCGAAAGTATATTTTTTCAACTTATAAGCACCTGAGACGTGTAAAAAACATGTTTTTAGGGCGCGACCAACCACTTTTCAATTTTTTACCAAAATTTGACTTTTTGCCTTGGGGACTAAAATAGACCGCCCTAAATGGGTATTCAGATACCCTACAAAAATAATAGCACCTCATATAAGGGTATTCTGCCTGTTTTGGTCACTGGAGCTGGGTAAAAAGAGTCTTGCTCGGAATTATGTCTGAGGTAAGTGAGTGCGCAAATCTCTAAGGGGGCGCAGGGGTCTTGGTTTTTTACGCGGTAGGCCCCAGTTAACAAAACTATGTACAAAACGATTTTGTGGATTTTGTGTATGTCATGAAAGAAATATTGTTGCAAGTTGTAGTGCATTTTATAGCTTTTGAGTTTTTCTATGAAATACTAAATAAATTTTTAATAAATGAGAAAAGCAGAATAGGTATAGGCTTGTATAAAGTAAGTATGTAAAATTCGAAAAGTTTTTACGCAGACAAAAAAGTGATGATTTTCAAAATTTTAAATAAAAACAGTTATTGCTTTTTAGTTCATAAAAGCAGAGTTTATGCCGGTGTTTTCGGTATACAATGTGCCCATAAGTAGTATGAAGACAATATCACATGACTTGAAAATCTGTGAGTATCAGCTGAATTTCGACCATGCAAAACTGATTACTTTTCGGACACCATTTCAGACACTTTATCCATCCTCGAAGCGAAAACGACTGGCACCGTTGAGTTCAGCACACAATGTTCTACTCGATGTCGCGAATGAGCGCACCAGGGGTGACCCGTATCAAGAATTGTGCAAATTCAAACAGATATTTAAAAACACAATGCCAAAAATGTACGGCTTTGTAATTTTGACTGTGATTTCATAGAAAAATTCAAAAGCTATAAAACGTACTGAAACTTGCAACAATATTTTTTTCATGACATACACAAAATACAGATATCATTTAATAGTTTAAAAAACAGCAAAAAGCCAGATCAGCAAGATTAACATTTTGACCGTGGTTTTCCAAACATTTCGAAATAATAATGCTAAGCTGAATTCCTTACGGTAATTTGGTATAATATGAAGGAGGTGTAGTATGAGGATCATGGCACAACACTTGAAATCTGTGGGTATCCAGCTGGATTTTGACCATGCACAGCTTCTTACCTCGCGGATCGATTTTCACCTACTTGGTCAGACATCGAGCGACCCGCACCATCGTGTTCAGCGCATTCTGTTCTACCCGTTGTCGCAATTGAGCGTACCAGAGTTTCCCGTGTTAAGCCGACGGCGAATTTCGTCAACGGCGAATTTTGCGACGGCGAATATTGTCTACCGAATTTCGTGAGCGGCGATATACCGCGACGGTGAATCATCCCTCTCCCTTTGTTTTGTGCGTGTCATGACAATTGACATACTGCTTCTGTAGGAAGGCGTCTGTGAGGTGCCACTTGAAGGGGGAGGAAACTTTGTATAAGCATCGCCTAAAATCGACCTATCGACCTAAAAATGGGCAATACTTTTTTTTGTCACAGATTCACTTCTTTTTGTCACAGATTCACTTTTTTTTGTCACAGATTTGATTTGTCACAGATTCACTTTTTTCTGTCACAGATTCACTTTTTTTGTCACAGATTCACTTTTTTCTGTCACAGATTTCCTCTTTTCTGTCACAGATTTAGCTCAAACCACAGGGGGGACCAAGCACTTACAAAATTGGTCAAAAAAATTTTCTCTCATAACAGCCTGAAAGTTTTCTATAACGTTTCTATCATGTTTTGAGCATTTTCGCCAAAAATTATTTTTTCCGCAAAAATTTTTGCCTTGGGGGACCAAGGTCCCATTTCAGGCTCCTGAAAACTTTGGACTACCTTGGTCCCCCAAGGCAAAAATTTTTGCGGAAAAAATAATTTTGGCGAAAATGCTTAAAACATGATAAAAATGTTATAGAAAAACTTCAGGCTGTTATGAGAGAAAATTTTTTTGACCAATTTTGGAAGTGCTTGGTCCCCCCTGTGGTTTGAGCTAATCTGTGACAGAAAAGAGGAAATCTGTGACAGAAAAAAGTGAATCTCTGACAAAAAAAGTGAATCTGTGACAGAAAAAAGTGAATCTGTGACAAATCAAATCTGTGACAAAAAAAGTGAATCTGTGACAAAAAGAAGTGAATCTGTGACAAAAAAAAGTTTTGCCCCTAAAAATTGGCATAAAATCCCAAATTAGGGCATTTGGTGACAGTAAAGCAGTGCTGCAAATAGTTGCCATCGATTGCTCGATTGTTTTTGCCCCTAGAAGTCAGTTAACTTAATTAAAAGTAGAGCAAAATAAATAAGGCGGGCACCCAGGAATCTTTAGAATATTAGACCTTGGGCGATGCGTATATAAAGTTTCCTCCCCTTCAACCTAGTCATTCAGTATCTTTAATAATAATTTACGAGTTTATACCATTATTGAAAAAAATCACGAAATTTTTTAGAAAAAAAAACTAAAAAATAGGCCAAGTTGAAATATTTCAAGGATTTAACTCCAGTCAGTGAAATGCCAATTTTGAAAAATAAAATTGCCGCATTTTAATTTTCTCTTGAGACAGTTTCCCTTTATAAAGATTATGACAGTTATGAAGAGAAATAGCGAATTTTTTTGGCAAAATCTCGTAATTTTGCAGCAAATTTTTGTTTGGCTATAGAGTCGACCTTCGGTAGTACGTACCCCTGGGGACTGCGACTAGGGGTACGTACTATCGAATGTACGTACTATCGGGGGCGTCAATTGCCTTATTAAAGGTAAATCCAACCAACCAAGCCGCTTACAAGAAGTATGTACTATCGAGAGTACGTCTTATCGGGGGTACGTAGTACATACTATCGAAGGTCGACTGCATTGATTCCCGCAGTAAAATACTGTCGCGCAGTTAATAACTGATTTCATGCAGTAAATACATATAACACGCCTCCATTTAAACTTTTTTTTTGATCGACTTTGGATGGTAAAACGGTGTTTTTGTCCCGCCTGAAAAATGGCCAGAAAATGACTCGTTTTGACCAACCCACTCATCGTGACTCAGTTTTCGCCCGACTTTCCTAGTCAAATTGGGTCGAAAATCGTCGATTTTTCGAAATTTTCGTTCATGGAACAAAAACACCGTTTTACCCCCACAGTCGATCAAAAAAGGATAAATCTTTTTCTGCCCGCTTCTGGCTTTTTTCTGCCCGCTTTTAGCTTTTTTCTGCCCGCTTTTCTAAAAATGATTTAACATAACCCCAATCTGTGATAACTTTTTATTCTGTGCAGCTTTAGTACGAAATTTCCTAAGGAATTCGAATTTATTACAGAATTTCGAAAAAATTATTGGCTGCTGAGATGTGACCATTTGTTGCATCTAAGAGATTTTCATGCCCAAATTCTGCAAAATGGCCAAAGCTGGACAGGTAACAGCTTTTTTGAAATTCTGTAAATAAATTCGAATTCCTTAGGAAATTTCGTATACAAGGGCTGCTCAAATAAGAAAAGTTATCACAAATTGGGGTCATTTTCAATCATTTCAAAAAAGCGGGCAGAAAAGCGGGCAGAAAAAAGCTAAAAGCGGGCAGAAAAAAGCCAGAAGCGGGCAGAAAAAAGTCTCGTCCATCAAAAAAAGTTTAAATGGAGGCGTGTTATATACAAGAGTATTTCTCAGTGTTTTTACAATTGTAAAATGATCACCCTCATAGCGTTCGGCTTATATAACGTTCACTAAAAAATATTTGGTTGGTGTGATTGAATAAGAATAAAAGGACATCCCATATAACGTTCACTCCTCATAGCGTTCAGCTCTTTATAACGTTCACCTGAGGCAAGTCCCGTTATTGGGAAACACACTCTTTATACGTTCACCATCAATTTTTAGCTCCTTTTTCTCATTTTAGTCCGTCTCAACACGTATTTGTTGGCTCAAATTAAGTTAAAGTTAATACAGTCGAACTAGGATAAACGGACACCCCTCGGGACCGACGAAAGGTGTCCGTTTATCGGGGGTACGTTTTCCAATAAATGTCTTTTACTTGACCAAATTGGGTGACCGACCATAGGTGTCCGTTTATTAAGGTGTCCGTTTATCCAGGTTCGGCTGTAGTGGTATCAAGCATTAATTTAAATGGTGAAAAATTGTTACTCAATAGATTGTTGTTTAATAGACCGACATCGGTCAAAATTTCAAGAAAGCAACATTGTGGAAGGCAAATTAGCAGACTATCTGGCTGTGGACAAAAAACTAGCAACTGTTCAAACATGACTGGAATCGCAGAATATGTTTAGGAAACGAAGGGCTCAAAATTAAAATACCTATCAAATGTGTAGATATCCGTCAAATACAAATTTCACATATTAATACATTCACTTTTACCTCGTCAGGCTAATATTTCATGCAATATACGTCAATTTCTTATCAAATCATGTCTATTCTATGACCGATTCTCAGGTTTACAGGATTTTCACACAATAAGTAATGTTACCTCAAAAATTCGATCAGTTTTTCGTAGACTCGGCTACCTTCACTGAGCGGCTGATTTCACCTCACACAACAAGGTGGAATAAGCCGCATAGTAAAGGGAGCTGAGTCTCGGAAAACAACCTGAACCACTGAGATAAAAGAACATATTGCTTCATTAACCCTGCTCACTGCTATGAATTTGACACAGGAAAGACAAGATCGGAAAAGAAACTCACGTGGCTTGCATAAAATCTGCAATTGACGGGGTAAAAGTTAATTTGCCCATGCAAAATTTGAATTTTACGCCAGATTTATATATCTTTAAGCGAGATTAACATACTTGGCACAAAATTCGGATTTTACCGGATAAAAGATTTACACTTTAAGACGGGCGTTTTTCACCATCAGCCCAAGCAGAGCATGTCATAAAGAAAGGGCCCCGCCGCACGGAAAAAGAAAACATACAATGCGGTGATAAGAAAACACCCTTTTCATTTTTTTATTTTTTGTCAAAGTAAACAGGTACAACGCAGAATACTTTCTTCAATAATTTCTCAAACACGACAAAGTTCTACCAGGTCTGTAAGCTACCAGATAGCAAAAATATATGAACTTCATTTGGAATCTTCCATCTTTCATCACGTCATATCGCTCGGACCAGAAAGGAAGGTCTTCAGTTTCCCGTTCCACTCCCCATTTTCTGCGCCAGTTGCACTAGGTGATGGATTGATGATATCATGAGTCCGCTTCTCGTCGTGGAAACTAAAAACTGTCTGTTAAAAAGTTCACAAAGCTAAAGTGTGCAGAATACAAATTTTATCATTGACATAAGACAAATGACGGGGAAAGGAATAAGTAGAGCCATAATTGCCAAAATCCCCACACAAAATTTTCTACCAAACAAGCATCTGCCCAAACTAGTCTATCTGACCGAGCACACATGACTTCCAAAGCCAACGTAAGACATAATTTCAGGCAAGCTCAACTACGAAATTTATAGAAGTGACACTAAAACAAAAATGTACAAACTCACACATAAACAATAAACTTGAAAGTAGCTTAGCTAAACAAATCAATGCCTAATAAGAACTGTGGCGAACAAATTATCAAAAGACGTTAAAACGACTATGATAAATGAACTTAACCCAATCAGACAGGGAGGATAAATGGCAGAGGAAGAACAGCTTTACAAACCATCTTTATCATCTCAAATGAATTAAGGACACTTTTTTCAATAATTATCTGTAACATCATATTCATCACATTGAGACAATACTGGCTCACAGCACATTATACGTTCAAATTACAGTCAGAGTTTGAACTTGGTTGCATCAGCATAAGATAAACGATTGCATTGCGATTGAGACAGCATTAGCGATTCTTTTCAGCACTTCTGTTGTTGGATTGCAGCTTTCTTTCGTCACATTGAAGAATTTTGGCAGGACGGCTAGAGACTTGACTGGAAACCACGGCAGCATAAGACATTGGAGGACCCAGTAGCGGCAACTCATCTTGGAGGAACTGTTTGGAACGGAGCGTTGAAACAAGCCTTTCATCATACTGAGAATAAGAGAACTCTGCCGATAACATGGATAAGAAGACGGAGGCGGATACGACTGCAGAGATGACAGAGACAAGGGCAATGAATAATAGTCATAGACGGGATTTTGGCAATAGGCTCTTATCCAATAGTCCACGTCACCCGACCCTCTTTCAGGGTGCGAAAAGCTAAAAAACTTGCCTTCCAGTAGATTGACTGTGCAATAAGTTGCCGTTTCCAACTTCAGCTTGCGTCGCTTCTTCAAGACGATGCACACCATCATCTTCCACAGCCAAATCAAGTCCAGCAACCAACGGCGCAGTGTTCTCAGTCTGTTCAGTTATCGAGGCCTAAAATTTATTAATGACAATTTTTCAATTACAATTCTATGATTACTTTTCTTGGAGGGGCTTTGCTGCTGCGACGACGACTACCTTTACTGAGCTCTTCTTTAGTAAGCCTGAAAAATTTGCTTAATTCAGAAAAACACTGAGCATCAAACATCTCTCCAAGTCCGCTTTTTTGGAGTAAGACGGGCGTATATGCATGGTGCTCTTGTAATTCTTAGTATTCTGGGCAGCGGTGCTATGAACTTGATCAGTAAACTGCTGTATCTCCGAGGTGAGGTCTATGTTCTTCTTTAGTTGTTTATTCAACTCCAAGCCTACTATCCACAATGTCGAAACCGGATTCCTAAAGAGTGAGGCAAAAAAAAGGAGGTAAAAAGCGTAAATTAACACAATTTAAGCTTACTCATAAGAGACTTCGAGACTTAACTGTGGCTGTGGCTTGTACTGCTTCGGATTGACATGACATAGATTGACCTGGAAAAAAAATGTGCTTCAAAACACAAACACAGGGTATTTCAAGAATTTGCCGATTTTGAAACGGCCATAAGTTCTTTCCTTGAGCGATTTTTAAAATTCTGTTCTCGCCAATCGATTTTTCTCGCAGACGATATTTATTTAGTATGTAATCTTAAAAAACGATTTTTACCTGGTCCTGCCTGTGGTTTGGGCTCTGCATATCCAGATACCATCCATGGTCCATGGCCCGCACCACAGGGATGACCAGACAGAAACCGTGTTTTACACACTACATGTCAAAAAATATTGTCGGCGAGAAAAATCGATTGGTGAAAACATAATTCCACTAGCTCAAGAAAAAAGTCAAGGTCGTTTCAAAACAGCCGAATTTCATGAAACACATGAACAAAGAAACAAGAGACACTGCAATCACTTACGCAAGGGTTTCTTTCCAGCGAGCTTACTAGATGCCGTATTTTAGACTCACCAACCCTGAGAAAACTAATGATCCTGAAAAATGTTATAAAAAGTCTTTGGTCAAATCGTCAATCATAAATAGTCAAACCTCTTCAGTTTCGGTTAAGCATAGGAGCACGATGTAATGTCTGTAACGAGAGAAGAAGTTTACATGCTCAAAGAGTGTAGACCAAGGAGCGCTGCCCTCGATGATATCAAACATCGTTTTCAATCCTAAATATAAATTACAGTTAAAAGGGCACACCAGCGTTACAATGCAATTAACAAGGGAAACCGATAATTTTAGAAAAATCGTCCCTATTTATTTCTCGTTTCGTGATAAATTCAATATTTTATAGGGCAATACTTTATTATACCAAATTTACTTTTTCGTACCAAATTTTTTTTATTTTTGTTTTGCCTTTATTTCTTATTTTTTCGATCGTTTTCACCAAGTGAAAAGACTTGCAAGTAGTCTCTTTCTTTCTTTCTAGTTTCTTACGAAATATAACTTTTTGCAATATATTTTCAAAAAATTGCTCTACAAAAAAATCGAAAGTATGCAAAAAGTCATAAAAATAAGACAGTCCAAAAATGCCTTATTTAAAATTTTTATTTAATAATTAATTATTAATTAATTAAAATAAGACAGTTAACACTTCAGATATTTTGTTAAGATTTTTGAAAATATCTTGCAGATAGTTATGTCGTTAGAAACTAGAATCTTAGGGCTACATGATGGTGCTAAGATTTTGCGCAAAAAAATTGAAAAATTGATGAGAAAAAAGCATAAGAAAATCTGGTACAAAAAGAGTAACTGATACAAAAAAATAAATTCGGTACAAAAAAGTATTACCCTATTTATAACTTTATCCTACAAAAAGTAGACAGAAAACTTTCGCAGGATCAGGCAGCCTTTTAGAAAATTTCCAAGAGAGTAAGAAATTTCTGCCCTGCTTTTTTTGACTGAGCAGACTGGCATGCCACTTTAATTACTATAAGGATTTGTGAAAATCCAGAAAGCGGGTGTTACAAAATACTACCTTCGTGGAATTCATTGGTGATTACTTGTCTGGTTGATTTCGTCACATTAAAGGTCGAGTTTTGCTCTGGAAGGCTGGAGTGATTATCGGCATCAAATGGAATCTGTCAGTAACGCGGCTTCGAGGGTCCCAGATCAGTTCTGGAATTTAACAAAACATAACATCGCAAAGATTCCCATGAAGTCCAACCGTAGAAAAATGGCATATCTGCTCGAGGCGTAGAGTCAGCATCCTTTAAGAACACTGGATGAGGCCATTCCCACGTTGCAAAAACAGAAAGAACTTTTCCAAGAGAATTGCAGGGGTAGCATTGGGGTAGAGCTGGCAAGTCCTTGCAACTAATATAGCCCAGCTAACACCTCCAAGGAATCCAAGTACGTTAGAATATATTCCGTGATCTGAACATGACAATATAGAGTACTGTTACGAAATAATCAATTACTCTTTGCCCACAGCTTCACGGCACGTAAAGTCACAATAAAAGACTTTTGACTTGGAATCAGACGTAATATTTCATCAGCTACGCGACAACCTGAACGGCCAATGAGCTTATATTTTCCCGAAATGTTTCAAAAATAAAATACCATTCAGTGATCGGATACTCTTCTCATCCAAGTTTCGCAACAAGTTGTCGTCGGTCAGCTCTTGATCATCAGTAACTGAAAGAAAGACCAACCTTAAAAATATAGTTAATCACAAATATTTCTACCTTCTTTCAGTGCCAAACGTGCAAACAAAATATCAAGCTCAATGCCACTGTACCTAAACCCGTATGTTTGAGCTACAATTTAGAGCAGCAGAAACTGTTAGACGAACCTCAATTTTATTAGAGGCACGAAGGCATCCTCCACTGCGTGTAGCTCTGAAGCATTAGCATCCTAGAATAAAAATTGCGTTAAAGTGCCGCTCGTGGCATAAATTTTATCACCTCTTTTAGCATCTCATAAAACGAGGTAAAGAAGTCAGTGCGCTCCACGTGTCTAGGAACAACACAAAGCGAATCTAAAAGTAACATGACGGTCATTTCATAATCACTGAAGTGTAAGAGTTACCAATATCAGCGCCCCTTGTGTGTACACCAAGACGATAACTTCCGAAGGTGAACTGAAAATTTAATAAAGTCAAATTTATACCAAATCAAATGCAGAGTAAACTTACAATTTCCCTCCCACTTTGTCAAGCTGGTCTGGTGGCACCTCAAAACCACAATATTAGGAAGATGTCAGATTAGTTATTCTGCCAAAAACGTACCTTTCCTTCTGACGCTTTCTTGACCCATGCCTTCACCATTGAATTTATTTTACGAAGCACCTCCAGTCGCTTCTGCATCTCCTCGTCTGTTTCGAACACGTTGTAGGACTTCAAACACTCGTCAAGCTGAAAATTATACTCGATGGCTGATTGTGAACTATGAATTACATATAGATCAAAAAAATAAACCTCTCTTGTAAGCCGTAGATCCCGCTCCGTCGGTTGCTTTATGCAAATCGGCTGTGAAACACCATATCTAGGAAGATAAAACATAGTAAAACTCGTAACACACAAATTTTGCTTACTGGGGCACAGCTTGTTGATCACCGTTTCTGTTCATTGTCGTCGATTTGAGAATTTACTGAAAACCACACTTTATTAGCAATGAGTGGATTTCAATACAAAGAAAGGCATGCAAAAAATTCAAAGACTGTGCGAGCAGTACGAAACGTGTGCAACAGGATTATCTAACACTACGAACACAATGTATCCAAATCCGTATTTTTGGTGTTCACAATGCATCCACAATACAGCCCGCATGGGGACGTCATGGTGGACTACATTAAATACAAATAAGGAAATGCAAAAAAAACTAATTTCTCAACTCTTTTACTACTTCTCTTCAAACCGTTTGAACCGGGTTCGAAGCAAACTGTTTGAATGGTTCTATCTAATAGTTTGACTACACAGTTACGCAGAACTCTGCAACCGCACCTTATCCGCATGCGAATACATTGTGCCCAAAGTGTATAACTCATGGTGTAAAAGGTCTGGCACGAAAACCACAGGTTTCAGAACAGTACAAGGACATATTGTTTCTTTTCCGGCAAAATTCACTGAAAAGATGTCCAATTATTTAAAGGCGCAAATTCAAATCTAATTTGAGACGGTTGCACGCTACTTACTACTAGAGTTTTCGTTTTTTCTCAAAAGTTATCACATTTTTACTGACCCTACCCACATTTTAAAGGGGGCGCGGTTTAAAACATCGAGGAGCAAATATTTTAAACTCTCAGATTCGAATCCCAGTGGGTGCATGACCTATCTTTTACTCAACATTTCAGTACGTTGACTGACTTCTAGGGCGAAAAACTATCGCGCAATCGATTGCAAGCATTTCCAGCACTGTTTGCTGTCAGAAAATACCCTAATTTTGAAAGTTCGAGCAAAGACTAACCAAATGAAAGGAAACCTGCCAAAATGATGCATAGTTAGTTTTTTTATCGCCTCAACCTCTATCGATTTAATTTATTCCTCAACTAGTTAGTAACTCTCTAGAGTAAGAATTCCATGAGGAATCAGATAAGAATATTTTCACACCAAAATCTCTGCAAAAAATTTGGGTAGATATTGAAGTTTTGACCAAAGAAGACATGGTTATTTTTGAGGCGTTAGTATTTTGGGCTCAAATGTAGTATACACTTTGGTTTAGCTTGTTAATAAATATTAAATTAAATTGTTAGTAAAATTTAGCTAGGAGAATGTTTATCAGACACCATTCTAACCTGACATATTGCTTTCCATCCGATCCGAACAGCTGAAACTTCGATTCGTCGCTCCACAAAACTCAGCTCCATTCCTCTTCTGTCTAGTCAATATAATTCTTGGCGAACTTGAGCCTGGCTTTCCTGTTCTTCGGCCAGACAAATGGTTTTTTCACTGCCATTCGACCAAATAGTCCTCCCTCTCGTAAACGGCGCCGAACAGCAGAGTCATCAACGTAAATTCCTGAAAACAATAGCTGAAATACTCCGTCCAAAAGCAAAAAAATTGTTTTCTCCAAGTTCCCTATTGATGGACGTTGATGTCTGCTTCGGATCAATCTTCGCTTGACGCACAATCCCCCGATCTGTTTTTCTGATGTCTTACGAGGCCTTCCTGTGACCCTTTCCGTCTTAAGTGATCCTCTTTCACGCTTGCGCTTCAAAATCTCAGAGATTGCTCCAGCTAAAACATTGAACGTATTTTGAATGTCATATCGCTTGATTCTTGCCTCAACAGTAGCAACAATGGCTTTGCGGATGTCTTCAGAGAGATGCTTCGGCATTTTATCTAAAAAGAGCTTCAGTTTGATTTACAAAAATAAAACAGATAATTCAATAACAATATTTTCACTGCTTTTTGCCCAGTGAATTTTCGGTAGCTTTGTTTAAAGAGCCCTTTCTGAAGCGAAAAAATTATGCAGTGTGGGCAGTACAATACACCGTTAGAAAGAGGAGACAAAATGCTACAAAATTTATCTGATCGAACTTTTGTGCATTTTTAAATTTGAGGACAATTTGCACTTTCGAAATCTAGAAATTATTTTTCACTGCTTTTTGCCCACCACTGTATTTCTAGTTTTTCCGAGCTACTTGTAGTTTTTTCGGGGTTTCAAGTATATGGAGACCAGAAAGTCAGCTTATGCTGAGTAACTTTTTGACCAAGAACTTTACAAAAGTTTGTTTTTAGAACCAAAATTAATTTCTTTACCTAAATTTGGTGAGATATGGTCAAAATTGCTATTAGTTTCTAAAATATGACCATTTTGAGTGACCACCCTAAATTTAGACCACTGGATTTCTAATGATCGTATTATAGCTTTTAGGCAACATTTCAAGCACATCCTAGCTTAAGAAAAGTAGAGCCTTGTGTTATTATTCATTTTGTGTGCTTTTTGTATAAGAATTTAAAAAAAAGTAAGTCAATACCAAAAATAAGTGGAAAAAACTCGAATTGCGCCAAAAATGTTTGAAAAGTACCTGAAAATCGTGACATTCTGTTGGTTTTAAAGTGCTATGAAATTCAAATTTTAACGGGCCGTGTACTGTGGCAAAAACTATCAAGGAATCGATTGCAACCATTTTCAGCACTGCTTTGCTGTCCGCAACTACCTCACTTTGCTATTTCAAGCAAATGACCATCAAAATAAAAGGAACCCAGCTAAAATAATGCGTACTTAGCTTTATATAGCCTGAGCCTCCACCAATTTTTTTTATTTGTCAAAGCGTTTAGTGACTTTCTAGAGGCCGAATTTCATGAAGAACCAGATAAACTAAAATCACTTTATAAAAACAAGGTAACTAGCTAAGGTTTGACTAGGAAGAAATGATCACTATTAAGGGCAGGATTTCGGTATTATTTTTGAACTGACGTTTTCTGCAATTTCATTTTACATGATCATTTGCAACCATATACTGAAGACGATATGGATTTGGGCCTTCTTTTGAATTTTCGTTTTTCGTCTCGAGAAAAAAGTTGTATTATATTGTTTCCAAGCTGTTTTTTATTGTGTGATTCATTTTGTTTGCAGGTTTGCCAAAAACAAAAAAGCGAGCAGGGATAGGCCACTTGGCCAGTAGTTGTTCCAGGAGAGTAGGTATGAGTGCCAGGATAGTGAGTGGAGGTGCCAGAGCTTTTTTTTTTACATTTGAAAAAGCGAATCGCATAAAATTGAATACCATTTTAGTTATTTAGAGAGAGTAAGGTCACCTACGCACTTATTCTGACCCTTAGCAATGTTTACTTTGACTAAAATAAACCGTCATAGTTTTGCCCAGGGCTTTTAATTAACATAAAAAAGACTCAGCTGTGGCTCTCTCGCAGAGTCAAACAATGTATTCGGGGCGTGTCTCTTTATTAGCATTGGTTAACCTAGTCGTCAAAAAGCCGTTTTCCATAAAGAAATTGCTCAACTTTTTGAGTAACAAAAGGAGATATATTATTAAGCTGAACAGCAAATTAATTTTTCAATTTAAAGTACTAAAATGGGTGTTTATTTGTTCTACTGTAAAAAATATCTATTATTTTCTTCGTTAATTTTGATTGCAGTGGCTCAGCTTTTCTCTGGATTTAAACTGCATCCATCCATTAATGGTAAATCGAAATTGAATCGTTTCTAACACGGAAAGGGCATGACCATCCACTGCTATATTGTGAAATACATTCGATAGCCTTGTGAAAATCATTATTTGGCATAAATATCCGTTTCTCCTCGTTTTAAAAGGGTTATCAAATACAGTCGACTCTCGATTTAAGGACACCCCCAAAAGTTCGTTCCCCAGCTGGGTCCGATACTTTTTTTAGCTCGATTTTGGAAGCTTTTTTAAAATTCTGTTTTGACAGTCTGGCCGCAAATATCGCAAAGATGCCGATTTTGCCGATTGTTTTTCAAGATCCAAAACTTTTTCTTCTAAAAAAGCAAAACCTCGATTTAGGGACAGGCTTTTTCCAAAATCCCTGTCCTTAAATCGAGGGTTTGCTTTTTTAGAAGAAAAAGTTTTTGGATTTTGAAAAACGATCGGCAAACTCGACATCTTTGCGATATTTGAGACCAGACTGTCAAAACAGAATTTTAAAAAAGCTTCGAAAATCGAGCTAAAAAAAGTGTCGGACCCAGCTGGGAACGAACTTTTGGGGGTGTCCTTAAATCGAGAGTCGACTGTAGTTTATAATGCACGGGGTAGTCACGCACTTTCAGTGTGAGAGTAAATATTTTATAAATCTAATTCTACTTTTTAAAGAATATTTTTATTTAGATTTTTTCATGTTTTCACTTATACGTTTGACTTCAGATTCTTTATCGGGTAAAACTTTTTTTGTCACAGATTCACTTTTTTCTGTCACAGATTTCCTCATTTCTGTCACAGATTTCAGTTTCCCCTATTTCTTTCAAATTTTTTGATCTTTTTTGAAAGTTATTACACTATCACATAGCCTTGCGATTCTAGTTTCTGGCGAGCTATCATTTTTGCATTTTCCTTGCCATATATAACGCAAATAGGTGAAAGCATGAAGGAAGGCAGAAAAAAAAGTTGGCTCATAATTTCACCTTTTTGTGCTACATTTTGCAGAGATGGTCCAGCAAAAAATACCTCGCCAGAAACTAGAATCACAGGGCTACCTAACGGTGTTAAACTTTGGAATTAAGGTTAGAAAGTTTGGCGCTAAGGTATGTGGGTGTGCGCTTCTCAACCCCAAGCAACCAAGCCCCCTGCGCCCGAAGGGGCGCCGGGGGCTTGGTTCGTGACTCTTGAAGAACAAGACTCTTGAACAAAAATGCATTTAGAGGCTCTTTTTGCCCAGCTCCAGTGACCAAAACATGCCAAAACAGGCAAATGGTCGAGATTACAAAATGTCCAAAACTCAGTTTTTTATTAACCAGAACTCAAAGATAATGTCTTTTTTGAACTCCTGAGGCAATTTTAGGTCGATATAGGGTGTTTGGAAACACTTTAAAAAAATTTCATTGGAGGGTAGGGGGGGGGTATACTCCGGTAGGGTCGAAAGTTTAATAGAAAGAGCTGATAGGAAAGGAAAATTCAAATCTGTGACATAAATGAGGAAATCTGTGACAGAAAAAGTGAATCTGTGACAAAAAAAAGTATTGCCCTTCCTGGCCAAAAAAATGGAAGCTACTTTTTCAAACCTAAATGGCTTCTCTCCCCCCTTTAAAAGACCATACTTGTCGATGCAAATGAGAATTTGACAAATTCAAATGCGTGCGGGACACCTCTCTTTCGTCTCGCACTCTACTCTTTAGAGTTATTTCGAGGGACTCAAAAGAAATACAGTGAGAGACGAAAGAGAAGTGTCCCGCGCGCATTTGAATTTGTCAAATTCTCATTTGCATCAGCAAGTATGGTCCTTTAAGCATCCAAAAATTTTCAAGTAGATCTGAAATGTTTCGGTATTTATTGCTTACTTGTGTAGTATTAAAGGACCCTGCCTCTTCCTTACAATACCAATTTCAAAGGTTTATTTCGGGATCTATCACGCTTGTTGTGTTTTCTCTTTCAAATAAAAAAAGATCTTGTCGAAACACCGCGAATTCAAAAAGTTATGACTTAGACAAATACAGTCAAACCCCGGTTTAGTGCGAGCCTGGGGACCGGAAAAAATTCGCACTATATCGAGGTTCGCACTAAATCGGGGCTCTACTTTCGAGACTTTCAAAGACTTTTAAGCAAGTCCATCGAACTCGAGGTCGCACTAAATCGGGGGCGCACTGAATCGGGGTTTGACTGTAGTCGGAAAATTTTGGTTAACCGTGTACATTCAGTTTTGCAAAACATTAAACATAACGTTTTTTGGCTACCAGCGCATTTAATTAGGTGGACAGTTAACTGGTGATTAAATTCTACAATTTTTATTATTTTACCAAAGATGGGCTCTCTTTTGCTATTTTTTCTTTGCTTATAATACTTACAATTAGTCTAAGCCCGATAATAGTAATTATGCTCAAAAACAATCTACAAAGTCAGCAAAGATAATGGCTGATTGAAATGAAACGAAATATTTTGTTCCAAATTTGTTAATAAAAACAAAGTTTTCAAGAACCGTGTTATGCTCTTTATTTTTTTGATATTTTTTTAACAAAACAACATATTTAAGAGAAAAGACATTGTGAAGCGTGAAAATGAGTAAGGCCATTTGGTTTTGATAGAAAAAAATTATTAAAAGAGTTTTATTTTTGAGGTTTAGGGGCATGAAGAGATCATGAAACTTAGGGTTAAATACACAATTCCTAGATCATTATTGTCTTTTAAATATCCTAGTCACGCAGAGAAAATGAAGTGCTTTTCTTTGATCAGACACCGGAAGTCGACTTCAAGTCAATCTCTAAATAAAAAAACCCTGGACATTGACATTGACGTAGATCTGGCTTTGATTAGTCTATGAAAAAAGTTTGAAACGGAAAGTCAGGTCAAAGTAATGTGTAGCCACCCCTTGTTTTTGAAGACAATTGCTACAGTCGAACTGTCGTTATAAGAAGATATCTGGATACCAGCCTTGTATACCACCTGCATCCCGTTAACGGCAACGGAAAATTGCCGATCCTAATCAACAATTAAGTAAAAAAATTTTACGACCATGGATCGAGCTAATTTTTAGGGGCATTCATTTTCATTTTGGCTGTTTTAACTGGTCCTTTGAAAAAAGTTCGAACATGGTCAGAAATTGGTCTAAAATTTCTGGTTGTCGCAAGAGTAAGCCAAGAAAAAAAGCCGCTTAACACCAACAGATCTTGTAAGAATTGAGAGAAAGTCTTGTGCAACTCATTTTAGCTGAGTATGAAATTGAATTTCATTGGCTCTTGTTTAACACGAGAAAGGCGGGTCGTGAGGAGTGTTGATTTTCGCTAAAGACGATGGTCTGGGTCCTTTTCGCTTGAACCATTGATGAAGAAGATAAAAAAGGTTACAGAAGATAACAAATTGTGCATGGTAAAATTTTTTAACTGTTAGTGAACCCTCAATTCTGACGCTGGATTCATGTTCAGCGTAATAGATCTGCTTTAAAATTTAAAAAGTGTTGTCAAATTTCAAATTCCGCTCGAGGCAATAAATATATTTGATTTTCGACTTACACCGGCCTACAAAAATTTTTGCAGCACTTGCAGCGGTTCACAAAAATTGCACCCACATCTGCACCGTCTCACAAAATTTTCCAACCCGGTACCTGTTTCGCACCAGGTGCGGCACCTGGTGCGGTTACAGCACTGATCCTAAGTCTAAAAAAGAAATTTATGCAGATCTTTTATTTATATTTATTTAGTGAATAATAAAAAAAATTTTTTACGCTCACAGTACATGAGCAGAAAAATAGACCATCTTTTGACGGAATACACCTTCATAATTACATTTCTTCTGCCCTATCAACTTACCGTATTCACTCTAATAAACGGGCACGCCCGTTTATTTTTCAACCCGAAAAAAGTCTGGAAATTTTTCAGTCGATTTTTGATTTTTCGGGTGCTCAACCAAAATCTAAAAAGCGGAATCAGGTAAATTTGTAATAACTAAGAAAACGCAAAAAACGGATTTGAAAATATGTTTTTCTGAGCTGAGATATAGGTCCTTGGGGTTGCCCGTTTATTAAAGGATGCCCGTTTATTGAAGAGTGCACTTTTATTAGAGTGAATACGATAGCTATTATGTACTAGCATAGGCTTCCTCTCTCATTTAGGCAATATTTACATAGTATTTGACTATATTTCAGCGCCACGTTTTTAATTATTCTGATTTTTTCCGGCGTTTTAAAGGAGCATGCTTTCCTGTTGATAAGTCAATTGTAGAAATTTGAATTCCCGGGGACAAAATCCTACACTATGGTTTTAGCAAGAATTGTTTTTTGAATGCACACATTTTTTATTTCAAATACAGTCAACCCTCGATATAACGACCCCCGATATAACGACTCCCTCGATATAACGACCCCTTTGGCCGGTCCGATAAAGAAAAGATACCTCGATTTAACGACCCCCTTATTTAACGATAACGACTATGGCAAAAATCGCGAAAATTGTTATTATTGTTGGCGTTTGTTGTGTTTATATTTTATCTTCTTTTCGTTTTAGCTATTTCAACATGTCAACTCCAAGAAAAAGACAAGGACTTACTCTGCAAAAGAAGAAAGCAATCATTGACGCGTCATCAAAGAAGGGCAACCATCAGCTGGCAAAGAATTTCGGAATTTCCAGAAGCACCATCATAGGAATTCTGAAGGAAAAAGAAGCTGTTCTGGCCGCCATCGATAGTGGAAGCAAAGCAAAGCGAGTGCGTCTTAAGCCGGGCAAGCATGAACAAATGGAGGAGGCTCTTCTAGTTTGGCACAATCAAGTCAGAAGCAAAAACGTTGCAGTGAGTGGTGATTTACTAAAGGTACTGCTTGTTTTGTTGTTTCTTGTTTATCAACCTCGAAACCTCGATATAACGACCCCTTTTATAATTTTTGGTATGAAAACCTCGATATAATGACCCCCCAATATAACGACCCCTCGATATAACGACCCCTAGGGCCGGTCCGCAGGGGGGTCGTTACATCGAGGGTTGACTGTATTCTTTTTGAATTCTTTAATTACGTCGAACCCAGCAATCGTGGCACAGCAAAAAGTATGAGTACTCACTGAACCTGTAGCACTTGGCCGGGTCGGCTCTAGGTGAATTCATCCAAGGTGAATTCATCCAAGGTGAATTCATCCAAAGGTGAATTCATCCAAAGGTGAATTCATCCAAAGGTGAATTCATCCAACGGTGAATTCATCCAACGGTGAATTCATCCAATTTTTCGTTCCGACACGATTTCTTTTTAAATACGGTATGAAATTCTGTTTTCTCGTCAGTGTTTGTGTTGTTGCATTGTTTGTTGCAGTTGTTCGTGTTTTTTATGATCTATTTAAAGGGGCATAGCCGTGCCAGACACGGAGAAAAGGCGCGGACCAGCACTATTTTTTCTTTCTAGATTTTTAAAGTTTTCTTTCTAGTTTTTTAAACTATTATAAGGTCATCAATATTAGATTTGTCGCGAAACGAGTAAAAAATGGGGCGATTCAAAAAAAAATTGCTGGTCCAGGCCTTAACTTTTATGAAATGCACGGGTATGCTCGTTTAATTTATTCACTAGAAAAGGCGCTCCGGCCAAAAGCCGGTGCTAGAACTTTCGGGTGCCACATGTGCCTTAACCGGAAACGGTAAATTCGCCGACAGTAAATTCGCCGATACGAATTCGCCGATAGGTAAATTCGCCGACAACCTTTCAATTTCTCACTAGGATACGTGGTTATGCTTGAATACACTAAAAAATATTAGATTTGAACATAGTTTTTTTTGTCCTAAAAAACCTAATTGGTAAAGTACCCCAATATAAAATATTTCACCTTACTTCACACCTGGTTTCGATGGGGGGGGGGTATATGACAGTAGCGTCAAAAATTGTATAAAAAAATGTTAGAATTGTATAAATTGGTTGGTTGTAATGTCAATAGAATAGGCGGAACGAAAAATATTTAAAGAAAACGTGTCAAGACAAAAAATTGGATGAATTCACCTTGGATGAATTCACCGTCGCCCGGCCGGGTCGGGTCCCGAGGTTGAGCACGAGTCAGACCTCTTCGGAGTGTCATGGACTTCGAGTTTTGGATTTGCTGAGCCTTTGGCTCGGTCTTACAAATTTTTTCGGTCTGATCAGTAGGTAAGTCTTGAGTTTGACTTTAGAATATTTTTTGGTCTAATTAGTAAGTAAGATCGATTTCAACGGACACAGATTTAGGTAGAAATTTTGGTATCAGGGCAGAATTGTTTAAAACTCTCGCCTTAGCATTGACAAATCGCCACACTGGCGAAATCACCAACTTCCATAAAAATATTGAGAAAATTCAAGAAGGGTCAGTATGAACAGTAGTATTTCACTTGTTCCGGCATTTTTGTCTTACACAGTGTACACTCCCCACAGATGAAGGCTGAGCCAAGGCTCAGCAAATCCAAAACTCAAGTCGACGACACTCCTAAGAGGTCTGACTAATGCTCAACCTCTGAATCCGATCCGGCTAAATGCTACAGGTTCAGTGAGTAATCATACTTTTTGCTCTGTCCACAATTGCTGGGTTTGACGTAATTGAAGAATTCAAAAAGAATATTTGAAATAAAAAATGCTTGCATTTAAAAAACAAATCGTGCCAAAACCATAGTGTAGGATTTTGTCCCCGGGAATTCAAATTTCTACAATTGACTTATCAACAGGAAAGCATGCTCCTTTAAAGTTATTTTCAAAAAAGCTCTTTGTTACGTTGTAGCCCAAAATCAACAAAATGAAAAAAAATTCCGAAAATGATAATTTTGGTTAAAGTCATAACGATTTTAAGTTTAGGATCCACAAAATCAGGACCCAGAAAACACGGAGCTTCAGTAAATTTGTTCTGTTGCAATATGTTGCATGTACATACATTAGCGCCTTTCTTTCTTTGCCCTTTTTACGTTTTTTGCTTTCTTCTTTCGTGCCAAAAAGGAAGGAAAGCATTATCTGATCTTGGGGGAACAAAGAAACGCCTAAAATAAATTTTGAGTAAACAAGATGAATTCTTGGCATGTGTTGCTGAAAGTGTTGACGTAGTTTGTGTTATTTCGTGACATTTTTATAAAAAAAATTAAATTAACAAGGGACCTTCCCGGGTGTGTGATTTTGAGGACCCTATCGCGGAAATTTTTCGGCTTGACTATAGAATCCAACCACATTACAACAAAAAATGGTACATCCCCTTAACCAAAGTCATGAAATGCCCATAATACGGGTATCATGTTTTGTTGGGAGTTTTTATTGAATATTTTTGTTCATAGAATTTTTATTTTTGAGTTGTGTGCATTTAGTACTCCAAATGAACGCTAGAATATACTAAGCATGTTAATGTAAAAAATCTTTAAGTTAATATATATACCTTTTCTTCTCTAATTAGCCGACACCCTCTATTAAACAGACACCGCCTACTTTGTGGATCCGTATCTCAGTCAAAAAACTTTACATCGCTGTTTATTGCCTCTTCTTAGCTCCCACGAGCACTAACGATTTCGCTTTTTCGATTTTGGATCTTCACCAAAAAATGTCGAGATCGACCCAGAATTTTCACGATCTTTGAAGGGTTGGAAAATATACCGACATGTCGGCTAATTAGAAAAAATTGTTACAGTCAACCCTCGATTAAACGACACACCCGATTTAACGACACCCGAAAATGAGCCCATTTGGTTGGCTTTGACTAAAATTTAGTCAAAGTGAACCCTCGATTTAGGGACATCCTCGATTTAACGACACCTTAAGTCGGTCCCCAGGGTGTCGTTAAATTGAGGGTTGACTGTATATCAATATAGAAATAAGAAAAATTAAGTCAAGAAACGGAGTGTTACATAGATTGGGTCACGTAAAATGCTGTTATGTGACTTGGTTTTACTTGTCTTTGAGTTTTTTTTAATACGAACTTTCTCAGTTTTTATTACTGAAATTTCCGCTAGATTCTAGTGGTTATTCTCCTCAAGAAAATTCATGAGCTTATATGAAAAAAAACTCAAAGACAAGTATACCCAAGTCACATAAAAGCGTTTTACGTGACCTAATTTATGTAACACTCTGTTACTTGACTTAATTTAGCTTTTTTGTAAATTATTTTGGTTCTTTTCGGTTATCGGCACCTCACCATGAATAAATAAACGAATCATGAAGACAGTTTATAAAAGTTCAATAACAAAAAAGTGGGGTGCCGATAACCGAAAAGAACCATTATTTTTATATTATCATGATAACTAAAAAATTTTTACTGTCAACATGTTAAACTCTTGCCGGTCATTTTAGCGTATTTTGAGCATTGGTGTAGTATGAACATCATGGCGCATCGATTGAAAACTTGTGGGTATCTAGTTGGACTTTGACCATGCACAATTTGTTACCTTCCCGACCCTTTTTCACCTACTTAACCCGTCATTGAAACAAAAAGGACCCGCACCATCGTGTTCAGTGTCAGAATAAGCAAGTCTTACAACCCGCCGTTCTCGTGATAATAAAAAGCACAAATTTGCGTATTTTTTCAGAGTGATTAACCCTTTCTAGGTAGCCCTGCGATTCTTCTTTCTGACTAGGTATTAGGTGTTTCAAAATCTGATTCCCTTCATAATTTTGCCTTTTTGTGTTACATTTTGCAAAGATGATGCCATAAATGATACTTCGTTAGAAACTAGAATCGCAAAGCTACCTGGTAGTGTTGAGATTTAAAAAAAGTGGGCAAATTTATGCCTTCCTAATTTAAAAAAAGAAAATGATGCACATTTTCACAAAAAGGAGGCACTTTTCCGCCAAAAGAAGACATTTATCTGTTTTATCCAAACCAAATATGACATTAGAGAGTCGCAACTCAGGTATTTAAAACAAATATTCATTTGTCTATATGTGATAATAAAACAAAAATTTGACGGAATAAAACAAGTTTAGTTTTAAAAAACTCACCCTCGACTTTGAGGACCTATATCTCAGACCATAGCAAATATTTTACAACCCTGTTTTCGCATTCTCCTAACTATCACTTATCTATTTTCAGATTTGTGTTAAGTACTTCAAATTTTTGATAACAACCCAATATTTACCCAGTTTTCGAGAGGTAGAAAAATCTATATATTTTTCAATTTTTTTTCAAAAGTATCATTTAAAAACTTAATTGTGTTGCCAAAAAGTTTATTTTGCCTGAGCTTAATTTATTGCAGACGACCAGCAGCCCACATTTGAGGTCTCTTCCCCATTTCAAGTGAGACATAGACGTAATGTGTTGATGTTTTCCAAACTGCACCGCTCAGTTTGGCCGCCCAATGCTGTAGACAGCCTGACTAGAGAGTGGCCAAAAAGGAATTTTGAGCCAGCTATTTGGATTAGAGATGATGACTAAAATTAATTGTCTACGTTGTGTGGGTTTAATGAAACTTTTATAATCTTTTTTTTAAATAAAATTTCTTTTATGTTAAAAACAAAACAATATACAAAATGGATTTTCGGAGAAAAAATATAGCTTTTGCTGAGGTAGCTTTTCTTTTTTTACTGTAAGGCCAGCACTTCTTTTATTATTCCTTCACATTCTTGAAGAATGGGCTTCAACTGGTTTCCAAGGGAACAAAGTATTCCTGTATTGGCTGTAGGCGATGCTGATATGAAGACGGCGAAAGGATCCATGTTCAAGAGCACCTGATAGTTTTAACGTTTTAAGAAGAAAATGTTTTTTGAATCTTTTTTAGACCACAAGCAGCTTGCAAAATTGTGTAGATTAATCAGAAAATTTAATTAGCGGTGTAGATAAAAACGAACAAATTCAAGTCGAAAAATGTGGTAGGGTTCATTAGTTTTAATTTTGTATCATATTGGTTGGCCCAAGTATCCCAGCCGATTGTCTAGAACTTTTTATGTATAAAACCTTTTTTCAAAACTCCAACGATACAAATCATGGCTCATTCTGTAGCCCTGAATCTGCGGTTTTGATTTTCGGGTTCAATTTCTAATTTATTCAATTTTAAAAGAGCCATATCTGAACACTTTCGCGTTCGAAAAAATTCTGGAAAATGGGTTTTGTAGCTCTTGATTTGTTCTACAACATAGTACTAAAACTTGTTCATAATGACACACAATCCATCGAAATTTTGACTACTACACTTTCTAGGTGGCGAAAATATGTCATGTTTGCTTTAAATAAGCATATCTCACCATTAATGTTCAGTAAAGTATTTATTTTGGTGTCAAGAAAAACCGCAGGTTCAAAGATATCGAATTAGCTCCTAATCTTTTTTATTGGAGTCTTGAGAAAAAATTTCCAGGCATTTCAAATCGGCTGGACTATTTGGGCCACCCATCGAAACATGTATCGGAACTGCCATTTTTTCGACCTTTTTGGATATGACCATACACAACGTTGTATTCAAAATGACGCAGAGAAGCAGATCTGAACTTTCACATCAACAAAAGTTGCGCGAAAAACAGAAAGTTTTAAAAACATTCAAAAACGTCTAGAGTTTAAGATGTAGCCTCACAAAATAGCATTTAAAGGAGCATGCCTACCAGTGTTTCCAAAATGAAAATGAAAACACGATGAAAAATGAAAATTTCAGTGAAAATTTGAATGAAAATGAAATTTTCATTTTCATTTTCATTGAATGAAAAATTTTCATTTTCATTTTCATTTTGAAAGAGGAAAATGAAAATGAAAATTTTCATTTTCATCAAATGAAAAGGAGAATTTTCAGTGAAAAATGAAATTTTCACTGAAAATTTGTCCTTCTATCACGTTGACCTTTATGGTTTTTTACTTGCAGCTACTGATCGAAACAATAATGCTTCTGGTGCTCAAGCTTTCTCTTCGAATCGTCGCTCGTTATCCGTTCCAGTCACTCATTTCTCCTCATCTGTGCCTACTCGTCAACAAACTCTTACAATAGTCCGAATCTAGCTGCTGCTCCTGTCATCGAAGTTAGTCTACCGCTATGTAAGAGACAACTTCCTTTATATCTTTTTTTATCAACTATCTACAGGTCTGTACCGACGGCTCCTGCTATCAAAACAGTGAATCTGGCATTGGCGTCTACTTTGGGGATAATCATGATTGAACTTGAGTCAAGCGCTTGCTCCTCCTCATGATAGTGGTCTGGCTGAAATCTTTGCTGCTCGTATGGGACTTACGTCCCTACGAAACTGGTCGCACTACAAGTCGGTTATTTTTACTGTTTATTTTATTTGTCCTTATGTGTTTTGTTTTGATCTATAGTTCTAAAAATGAGGCTGTGAAGACAGACTACTTTGGGACCATTCAAGCTCCTCAGTCTCAATGGCTTCTCTGAATGGCAGCTTTGCGAATGAATGGGTGTACCATGAAATGAAGCGGTAGTCATCGTATTACTCCAGTTTCTTTGGTACCATTATTTTCAGGCTGATGGACTCGCTAGGATATCGACAAGCAGAGGTCGTTCACGCACTCCGTCAAGGTCCAGGTCAAGAAGTTGCAGCAGGTCTAGGTCAAGAAGCAACACTCGTGGTAGGTTGAGTCTATATTCCGGTGTACAATTTAACATCTTTCTTGTAACTGTCTGTTTACTGTTGTTGTTTTCTTTGAAATAAACAAGTCGTCGATTAGCCTATCTTCTTCTTGTGTGCTCGCCCGTTGAACCTGTATTTTTGGCAGTGCGAAACTGCAAGGTATCGGTACTTAGGTGGAAGTGCCTAAGTAGTGGTCCTTGGGCGGTAGTAGATTGTTATTTCCAGGAAGTGGTAACTAGATGGTGCTTTCCAAGGTGATGTACACACCCAACTTGTATATTAGACCACATTTTAGTGTATGTGATCATGTTAGTAGCTGAATCATCTGGAAGTCCCATGCACCAACTAAACCAAGCGGTCGTCCACTTAGATTAAAAAATTTTTTACCCTCTTTTGGGTTCCAAAACTTGATTTCTGATTAATTCGAGCGTTCTAGAGATGGTTTGGCAGTAGTACAAAACCGCGTTTTGCAAGATTTACGAAAACTGTAAAATACCATCAAAACGTGATTTCACTACTGTCAAACCACCTTTAGAATGCACGAATTTGTGCAGAAAACAGGTTTTGGAAGCCAAAAACGTAAAATTTTTTGTGATCCAAGTGGATGACCACTTGGATAGCCACCGGTGGATGACCATTTGGTTTAGTTGGTGCACGGGCCGCGCCATGGAAACTAGTTTCTAACAATTGTCAGTGTTCTATAAAATCAATATTTTGAGACTAAGAAATTTTATATCTTAGTGTATTGAGACCGAAATTTCCCAATTCTAAAACCGGGATCTCGGTATCAAGATTCTAGCTAAAAAATTGCCTGAGATGTTATCCCGGACAGAGGTATTATCCACAGCATTAGATTTGAGAAGGAAAAAAAGGAAACGAAAATAATACACTGATGAAATGAAAATGTACAGTTAGCAGAATGAAATGAAAATTTTCACTGAAAATTTCATTTTTCACTGAAAATTCTCATTTTTCATTTGATGAAAATGAAAATTTTCATTTTCATTTTCATCATGGAAAATGAAAATGAAAATGAAAATTTTCATTCGATTTTCATTTTCATTCTCATTTTCATTAAAAAAAATTTTCATTTTTCATTTTCATTTTCATTTTTCATTTTGGAAACACTGATGCCTACGCTAATAAAAGGTAGTCCCCGGAAACTCAAATATTTTCGTAGTCATTGAACTTCTATAATTTTTCAACTTGGTTTTTAATAAAACAAGGCCTAGAATTCAATTTTAGGTATGGTTTTATTAGAAACCAAGTTGAAAAATCCATACAGAAGTTCAGGATTTTCAGTAAAAAAATTTGGATTCCCAGGTACCGACTCTTATTATCGTGGGAATGCCCCTTAAAAGTACAGTCGACGCTCGATATAAAATACATACAGGGACCGGACCAGTGCTGGGCGTTTCGAAATTTTCGCTCCTGCTCCTCCTCTTGGCTCCCGGCCTCAAAATTTCAGCTCCTGCTGTTGCTCTTAGCTCCTGGCCTCAAAATTTTTGCTCCTGCTCTTGGCTCGGAGCAGAGAATCTCGGAGCCAGGGTAATCGGAGCCACACTGGACCGAACCCAGGTGTATCTTATATCGAACTACACCTTACATGGGGTGTATCTCATGTCGAGCTTTAACTGTATAGGCTAGTAAATTATCATGTCCTTTAAAAAGATTGACTTTGTGTCCAAAAATGTGAGATTGTTTTATTGAAATTTTCTACTCTTGTGTATGTCTGATAAATTTTCAAAACGTGAGAGCCCCAGGGCTGAAAACCCGTTTTAAATAATGAAAGGTTTGTTGTGGGCTTGAGCGTAGAATTCCGTCCCTATCCTACGCGGAGTGCTCGGATGGAGGAGATAACCTCGTATTCGTGTCTTTCAGCCCCGATTTCATACTAAACCGGCTGTAATTTTTGGTTCTGAGAATAAAAATCGAACCACAGGGGGATATCATGGGTTTTTAGTCAAAATTTGAAAATTTTTTGACGCCTTTTCAATTTTTAAGGGAATAAGGGCTGTATAGGGAGGGGAAGGGAATAAAAGGGCCACTAATCACACAGAGTTAATTAACAAGAAGATTTTGAACATAATTTTGAATACTGGGGCTTACCGCATAAATAAACTCTGGTATGCATACTTAGACACGATTCCGAGCAAGACTATCGATTCTAATATGAATATAAAGTCTCTTTTTGCCACGGCCCAGTTGAGAAAAAATGGTAAGACGGTCGAAGAATAGAAACATTTACTTTTTTTTAACATTCGGCCATAAAAGTGGCCCCTTTTCCTCCCTTACCCTCCTAATACAGTTTTTATTCCCTTTATTTTATCCCTTTTTATCCCTTTATAATTCAAAGTTTTTATCCCTTTATAATTCAAAAACGCCAATTTATTTTATTTTTTGAAATTTTTAATTAAAATCCATGATACCCCTCTGTCGTTTGAAAACTTTTTTTCAGAATCGAAACACCCGCGGCTTTCTGATGAAATCGGGGCCGAGAAACACCAAAACGAGGTTATTTTTTCCATCCGAGCAGTCTGTTTGGAAGAGCTGGGGGATGGTGTTTTATACTGCAACCTTGCTGTATTCAAAAAGTACAAGTAGTAACCCTGGTCTAGAGTAAATTGACAGCAAATAATTCGATAGCCTGGCACCCCTAGGGACTGTTTTCAAGGTGGCGGGTTATTAGAACGTCAGAGACCATATGCACAGTTCAAAAACGTCATAATTTTATTACAGTCAAACCTCGATAATCCGCCACTCCAAAAAGATCGTTCCCGCCTAGAGTACGACACTTTTTACCCCGATTTCTGAATATTTCGCTAGTTCTGTTTTGACAGTCTGGTTGCAAATATCGTAAGGATTCCGATTTCGCCGATCGTTTTTCCGAATTATGAAAAATTTCCCTCTGAAAGAGCAAAACCTCGATAAACCGCCACCCTATTTTTTAAAAAGGGTGGCGGTTTATCGAGGTTTCGCTTTTTTAAAGGGGAAATTTTCATAATTCGGAAAACGATCGGCAAAATCGGAATCCTTACGATATTTGCAACCAGACTGTCAAAACGAAATCGGGGTAAAAAAAGTGTCGGACCCTAGGCGGGAACGAACTTTTCGGGGTGGCGGATTATCGAGGTCTGACTGTACGTTTCGTCATACTTTTATGACGAAACGTCATAAAATCATGACGTGTTTGAACTGTGCATATGGCCTCAGTTTACCTTATTACTTTTCTGGCCAACCAAATGCAGTTAGACTAAAGTGCCGGGTAAACGAGGTTTGACTGTATAACTATTTGTGTGAGTACTATGATACTGTTTACCAAAAATATACCAGTTGATGAGATTCATAGTAGAATATCCAGAATTTTTGTGCTCCCATACCCAGTTTCTTTGCTTGTTCAATTGAAGAAGTAAAGCATGAGGAAAGTAAACCACGATTTCTTATCTCATCTCCTACAAAATTCAAACTAAAAAAACTTACAACCTTGTTTTCTAGATTCACCTGCACTCACAACACTGACACCATCCCTATCCAGCACTAAAATAGATTGCACCTAAAGGACACCAATGAGACTCTAAAAAAACTTTTAAAAATTTCACCTCCGGAACTGAATGAATAATGCCTTCAAGGGATTCTACTATTTTGACAGTCATCTTGCTAAATTTCGTCATTGCTTAAATATATATAGTCGGTGAACTATCATTATATCATCAAAACTTGACTTAGTAATGCCTCAAAACTCGTTTTAATTACAAACAAGGGATGTTTTGTCTAAAAGTTTCAATCTTGGAGCTTTTTCCAGTTTTTTTTGCTCAAAATCAGTAGCGTATCAATATTCTTGTTGCAAAACAAAATTTAAAGAAGGTTATTCTAAATAAGGTTTGTTGAACTTTCTTTTTGCTTTTTACAGACAAAAGTGGTACGATGAATTGATTAGATATCCAAACTTATGCAATTTTTCAATGGTTAGTGGTTATTTTAAGTCAAGTTTGACTGCGATTGAAAATTAATATTTATCTTCTTATTTAATAAAAAATAAAAAAGCAGAATGGCAACAGAAAATTTGACTATTTTTTATACATTTTGCTAGACTTTATGCGGAATTAGAAATTTTTGTTTGTTTTATATCGAAATAATCATAAATCCAAATACTTTTAATATAAACATCAGAATTCTAACAAATGTGAATACAAGGTAGAATTGATTGAGAAATAATAATAATTTTATTATTTAGTTGAGTCTTGATTAGATTTTCTCGTACTATATTCAAAAATTCGGCAATATGATCAAAATTCGAATTTTGTACATTTTGTAAGTGGGCATTAGTTTATTCTAAGCACATGACAATGTAGAATTGCAGGTAAGCAGGTTTAAATCAAAGAAAAGAATTTTTTAAAATTTAAACATTTTATTTAAAAAAAAGTTTTTATACAATTTCATAAAGCTACAAAAATTAATAGAAACATACTTTGTCTTAAAATGTACCCTACAAACAAACAAAAGTTTTGTGTGGCATGATAAAGGCTTAAATCCACCTTATCTCTTTGTTTGTCTATCTACATTTGAAATGCTGATGAATCAGAATTTGCAATAAATCTGCAACTGAGGAAGAAATAAGATGTGTTTCAGAGGTTAAACCTGGACATACACCACTATGTACAAAGATAATGATAATGATTTAAACGCAAAATGTCTTTTGGAAAAAATTAGCATCTTTGTTTCTGACGTTAGCATCAAGTTTTAAGTAAAGAAGTCTAACGATTTATTTTCTCAGCGACCATATAAAAGAAGCAGGAAGAGTTCGTAGTGAAAATTTGAAATTTGTTTGGGCTTAAATTATAACACAGAATAATTTTTAAAAATTTTCGTCCTTATTTAACAAAAGGGGAAGGGCGATGTTTTGCATTCTTATCTTCGTTGATTTTTTGTGACTTTTTAGGCTAAGGCAAGTGATGGCTAGCGTACAGACTCAGATATGTTTCTCAAACTACAGAAATGATCAAAAAGATCCTATTAATCGAAAAGCTCCTATCCTACAAATGAAGATTTTTCGGCCTTGATCCGTACCTTAGGAAGAACTCAATTTATTTCATACTTTGCCTATCCTAGCATACGCTTGCTAATCCTTGCTTTTTCTTGAAGGATCGTTTATCAGAGAGAATTTAGAAAAAAACATCAATTGAGATCAAAGATCATATTTGCCTTTTAGCCTATGTTGGATCACGCCAAATAGTTACTTGTAGAAATACATAGGTTTATCACATTTTTCCTATTCAAACCAAAGCACATACAACGCTCATGATTGCGCTCATAATTGTACGCTCATAATTGTAGAGTAGGGTGAAAGTGTAGTGGCTCACAGACAATTTTGCGTTTTTATTGTTTTTCACAATTGGCAAAAAATTGGCTCGATAGGTAACATGAGTTCTGGAAATTGTTGGCTTGAGAAAATTAATCGACTCTTCAATATCACTTACTAATACATTCGTCAAGAAGTTGGAATGATAGAATCAGTTAGGAAAAGTGTAGGATGACATATGGTTTTTCGACTGAGAGCAGAGAAGTGCAAAATGGGCACACAGGATGAAAACTATTGGTTCCGTGCGGAAGAGGCTGAAATTGTAAATTATTTTTGTTTGAGTAGATTTATTTTCAGGGTTTGGATTAATAAACAAAGAGGAGTGACATTCTGCCATGAGTAATTTTTGTAACCTTTTGCGCAAGCTTTAACATTTTGTTTAGTCGAAACTTACAATTCTTGACCAGTATCTGACAGTAGCTAAAGAAGCAACATGCCACCTTAACCAATAATAATTGTTATTCAAACTCATACACGAAAAATAAATAAAAACTTACAAGGATTAAAGGCATAATCAAGTGAGTCGGAATCTATGTGGAAAGCTGACTCCATCCCCATCTACAAACAGTTAAAATACCATAGGTGAAAAAATTTAGCGAAAATACGCACCGTCAACTGTATCACTTTTTCAGAGTCATTCATACAAATAGGACATTTGAAAGTGGTTGAGCAAGAGTTGGAGTTGCCTTTTAGACAAGTTTGATTCATTCCCCAACTATGTTTGCCTTGCACATGACCACAGGATAAGTAAACCTAACAAATATTTTGTTGATTCATCTCATTCTCCTTTTTTTATTACTACAACATTTTTGAAGAAAAACTTGGGCTCTATCCTATATTGGATACCGGTTTTTAAGCTTAGTCCCCCTGTTGTTCTTTTTCAAAAAAAATGTTTTTATCCAAAAGTCTCAAAAACAAGCAAGAATTTCTTTGCACTTACAAACCCTTTTCAGCAACAAAAAAATTGGTATAAAAATTTCAAAATTTTTTTTGGCCTGGGTCACCTAAGGTCTTTTTTTGGAAATTTTTAGTGGCATCTCATTCTTCTTCTTGTTTTGCCTTGTTATCTTCTTTGATTTTTGGTGACTTTTTAGGCTTAGCAAGTGATGGCCAGCGTACAAGCTCAGACATGTTTCTCAAACTACAAACATGATCAAAAAGACCCTATTAATTAAAAGGTATAGTCCTCGGGGAGCCGAGGCAAAAAATTGTGAAATTTTGTACCGAATTGTTTGTTGCTGAAAGCGGTTTATAAGTGCAAATAAATAGTTTTTAGAGCTGAAATTTTTTTTTGAAAAAAAAAACAACAGGGGACCAAGCTCAAAAATCGATACCCAATATAGGATAGGGCCAAAACTTGACTAAACCCCAATTCAAAACGTACATAAGGCTGACGAGAAGAATTTGCTTTTGCAGACTTCCGACGAGGAATAATAAGAGTATTCAAATTGACCGGACATTGCGGCTTTCCGGCGTTAAGCTAAATATTATAATAAGAGAAATATAAAACAAGGTTTCCTACTTCATCCAAGCGGTGCTCTAATTCATTCCTTGATGGACTTTGCTTCAAACCGGCGGCTGTCCTCCATAGAAGGGTTGCTCCGCACAAATCGATCAGAGTTCCATCCTGTGAAAGATAGCTAACTAAGTAACGGTACTCTTACATAACGATAACTGCCCGGCATAGGGTGGCACACTTTTTTCTTGAATGAATTTTGGTCATAACTAAATTTGCGGTATTCTGACAAGATATTTTTTGTGCATAGCTAAGTCGGTAGGGAAGCGAATGATATGTTTCACTTTAGCGATGCCGAGCAACAATGAAGAAAAAATTGTTGGTACACTCAACTCGCTAGAAATGCAATTCTTAGGACCATCCCCGTAGCGCAGTTTTATCAAAAGTGCAGGGGCTCAAGAGTAATGAAGCAGTTTTTCGAAATTTTTTATGCAATCCACTCTCGATAAACCGGCACTTTCGAAAAGCATGATTTGGCTGGCAGCGAAGGAAATTAGACAACATTTACTCTTGGTAAACCAGCACTCTCGATAAACCGGCTCCCCAAGCTGGTCCCCACGGGGTGCAGGTTTATCGAGGGTGGACTGTAATGACCTTTTGGTAAAGAATGTTTTCATTACAATTGTTATACAACGAGCTATCTTTCAGCTCTTTTTTGAGTGGAGTTATCTTTTGATTTAGAAAAATAGTACAAAAATGCAAAGAAATTCGTAGGGTCCGAAAATTTCAGCAGGGGACCATTTGAAATCGAAAAACACCATGACATTTTATCTGAGCTTTTTGCAACAAGATTAGTCACAAAAATATTCAAACAGTGATAATACGAATTTGGTACTTTTTTACTTGGTAATTATTCATTTCAGTACTGGTCCTGGTGTCATTAGCTTTCCCATCGTCTTGGTTTTTAAAAAATATTGCCAGCTATTAAAAGTTGAAAAAACCCCGAAAAATTAAGACGAAAACTAATTCACCAAAAAAATGCGCTACTCTGTAAGATTTTTAATTTAGATACTTGAAGCTGGTTGGTCTCCTCATGTATCAATTGACCACATTTGGTAGATGAACGGGTTTCCCTCAAAGAATAAATATCACCATCCACAGAAACTTCTCTCCACAAAAACATTTCTTGATTGTCAGTACTCTTGTCCTCCTGAATAAGAAAGTTTAATTTTTAACAGTTATAATATCACGAGAAACAAGTAAATATTTTTTGCAGTGTAATTAGTTTTTATACGATTTCAGAAATTTTCAATTATTTATAAAGCCTTTGTGAACCACAGTTTTTTTTTGCATTGCACTCCGCTTGCCATTAGGACTTTTTGAGAGGTAATATTTAATTTTGCCCCCTAACCACTGAAAAATGCCCCCTAATCTTAAATTGAATATTTTTCTCAATTTTTACGTTTATTTTCCAATTATGTTTGACCATCACGTTGCTCAAGATCTCAGCTTTGTATCGAGCTATCAAACTATATTGAATGGTTCAGAACATGTAGAAATTGGTAGATGAACGGGTTTCCCTCAAAGAATAAATATCATTCGAACCCCCAAATCTCTACATTTACATGACCATTCAATAGAGTTTGATAGCTCGTTAGAAAGCTGAGATCCTGGCTGCATGATAGTCAAAAAAATTTTGGAAAACAAACGTAAAAATCAAGAAAAAATTTCAAGAAAAAAAATATATTTCAAAAATTTTTTTACTTCAAAATTTCTGATCATGGTCATTTTTCAGCAAATGAGGGGGCATTTTTCAGTAATTAGGGGGCAAAATTAAATACCACCCATTTTTGAGTATCTGAGGTCAAAATCACTTAACCCTTTCTATGGGCTTAAGCTTAGAAGTAGTGTCTGAATCAGAGCAGATAAGGTGATAAAGGTCAAATTAAAAGGGGCGGTGACAAATTGAAAATGTTACTTTTTATGAAAAATTTTTTTTTCCCAGATTAGTTCTTGACGACGGACCGCGCTGATTTTCGAGGAGGAGCTCGCATAGCCGAAACACATATCTATCAAAAAAATCATAGTCAAACAAAATCTTCTCCGCTCAAAATATTTAAAATTGGTTTTGGATATGATGAAAAACTTGAAGTACTTTTAAAGTGGTCTGTAACAATGAAAATAACTTACTTTAGAGGCGAGATTCGGATTAAGAATCAATACACCATTCGTGGTTAAACCATCACATTCACCTGTATTTCATTATCATTATTTTTAAACATACGAAAAACTTAAATGATTTATTACCATTCTTTTTTTGCCACTTGGTAGCTTTTTCCTGTAAAGTAAAAAGTAATTGTAAATAATCAAAAGTTTTAATTAAAACTGACCCCTAAGAAAATATTCCTAGATGAGTCGAAGCCAGCTGCAAAAACATATGCTTTGTTGGGTTCATCTCTGTCCTGAATAGGACATCAAATTTAGAAAACCAAAACTTCATCAACGTTAGCAAAATATTTACAGCGAGAATTCTACAAGCATATCTAAAAGAATCGACTAGTTAATATCGGAGATAAAAAACGGAAAAATTAACCTTGAAATGGTGGAAGAAATTGGCCTTTGCACCTCCTCATTACTATGTGGAGAGCGCAGAACACGAGCGCTATTGCCAGCGGGGAAAGAACGCTGTTTGAGCCAGCTGCCAACCAAGTGTCCACAATTGTAAAATCTATTTGCTCCTCGGACGAGCGCCCAATCTTAAATTAATTTTTTTGTCGCACTGTTTAATCAGAAATACACACCTGGAACATATCCTTTGTTGGATCAGAAACATATTCTACCAAAATTGTGTGAGACTTGTGATATGCATAGGAAACCTGCGAAAAGTAGGCTTTTATACAGTTTATGACGGTGTAAAAAGGGAGGGGGCCGTTTCGTATTCGCATTTCTCGTATTTGACAAAACTCGTATTCGCAGAATTTGAAGTTATGTTCTTGGCGTTGTTATTTCGGCCAACTTTTGAAGTTCACTCTTCGGTAAGTTACCACTCATTTTGTAGCTTATCTTACTGGCTACAAAATGAGTGGTAACTTACCGAAGAGTGAACTTCAAAAGTTGGCCGAAATAACAACGCCAAGAACACAACTTTAAATTCTGCGAATACGAGTTTTGTCAAATACGAGAAACGCGAATACGAAACGGCCCCTCCTATAAAATGGCAAACTGACGATATGCTAGTGGAATCTTGAACAGCTTGAGAAGACTTCGGCGGCGCATTAATCTCCAAGACATGCCCTTTCTTTATACCATTTCCATCTTCTCGTGGTTTGAACACCATTTTAGAGCGATGCTTGCGACCATGACTGTTTGCCCTGCAGCTCTCCAAGCTGCCATTATAACTTAAGTTAATTGATAAGTTTCAATAAGAGGAAATATTGTTATAATTAGACATACCCAAGAGAATAAGTTCGCCATAACACCCAACTTCACTTTCTTCAGATGACCTGCCAAGTTCAAACTTTCCAAGACTAAATGATCGATTCTCCAAGCTAGCAATATTGTTCTCCAACTCGACTTCACTGCACTCCTCCGCCATCACCTTAAAAGTTATTAGGTGGATTTAGACGGTGATCGATAATAACAATATGTGATCACGCAAACAAACATAGAAATTGTGAAAAAGCGTCAAGGTCTTCTAGTGCGTCAGATAACACTGCTGTTACTGGTCACACATCCGGTGAAATAACCAAAGCGCTATTTCCTGCATTTTAAAGTGTAGTCACACAGCAATAGATGGTAATGTTGTGATCAACACACACAATGCCAATGTATTATTTGCTCTCATTAGCGAGCTTGTTCAAACACAAACACTTTTACTTTTATAAGAAAAAACAAAATAAGATAGACCAAATATTTTTTTGCAAAGAATCAATAAACAATTTTTGCTGCTGCATAAATATTTGTTGCTGCCTTTAAACCCAAAATTTTTCAACATTTTTTGGGGTTTTTCGTCCGAAAAAAATTAGAAAAGTTAAAGATTTTGTTCAACTAATATTTTTGATTAAAAAGCATCAAAAATTGATATGTATCAACTAGCAACAAATTAAGCAAATCTGAAAAGCCTACAAAACAGGCCCTTGAATAGCGACGCGACTTTTCGACTTAAAAAAAGGATTTATATATAAATCGACAATGTGAAAAATTTGACAAAAAACCGTCAGTCAAATTTGACTAAAAAAAAGTCGAAATTGCATGAATACAAATTTTGGAAGTTGAAACTTTCACATTTTGCATTGACTAGCTGACATAAAATGTCGCTTCAGAGAAAGTTTATGGGTGCAATCATCACTCTGACTACAAATTTCATCTATTTCAAATCGCCTACTGACATTTTCCACACAAGCTTAAAGGGAAGTTAAAACAGAGGAATTTCGCCGGAAGGTAGAAGACGCACCATCTGCGCACTAACAAAGACAAAATTACTCTCTCACACACACAAGCAGATGTTATTATTACTACTATTCCATATCAGTTGAAGCCAGAAAAAGGGGGAGAAGAGAAGGCAGAAGGAAACAGTCATGGCAATGCAGCTTTTCCTACTACTCTACCCACAACCAATGTTCCGCCGTGCAGAACCCCGACTTCTGCTACGAGACAGGCAGAAAATGTGACTAACAGGAGACGCAGAGAAAAAGAAACACAACTAATGCCTATGATGGCTGTTTTGGAGTGGCAGAGATAGTATTGTGAAATACTGGGACTAGAGACACTCTTGTCTTGTTCACCACTTTGGAGTGCTGCTACAACAATTTTTCTTGTCTCTCCTACCCTCTTTTTGTGTGAGGTCTGAATGCAAATGTATGTGTGCTGAGTTTCTCTCGCTTCACCACCAACATTTCATTTTTGTGGAGGGTGTTGAATGAGTGCAGATTAATGTAGCAACAAAGAAAACAAGACGGACAATATATCCAATCTATAAATATGCAATTTTTTGGAGTGGAAGTATATTTTTTATGGAATAAGTAATCAATCCAATCCACATTGTGTTATTTTTGGAATTTTTATGTTTTGTACTTTTGCGTTTTTATCAACAGCTTATGCCTAATTTATCCTTTTTTTAAAACATTGTTAGGGTCGAGTGCCGATATGACGGCAACCCCGTTATAACGGCGCCTTGAGAGAAATTTGGTTTGCCGACAGAGAAACACGACAAATTTTAACCTCGATGTAACGGCAGCCCCGCTACAAGGCACACCCAGTACCAAAAAACCGGTCCCAAGCAATAAAATTATCACCGATATAACGGTACTATTCTTTTTTGGTTAAAAAGTTCAGATTTGAGCGTAATTTTGCAAACTAAATTTAAATTTAAAAAAATTTGAAAAATTTGCTCACTTCTAGTCTTTATTTTTTAATTTGAACTCTGATTTGGCTCTTTGTTGGCTGTTCTCTACAGGATACCGAAAAATAGTTTTTTTGGTTAAGTTTTTTTGGTTAAATTAAATTTGGTTAAATAGTGTAGTATAAGGATAGATACCTCTGATACAACGGCACCTTTGACCAGTTCTCAGGGGTGCTCTTATATCGGCACTAAACTTTATTGGCTTTCAGAAAATGGCCCTCAGTTATTTGCTTTAGCGTACTTTCGCTAAAAGCATACTTTCTTTGTTGATGGCTCTGAATTAACAAGTTCCTAATCGAGTAAATCTTCGTAAAAATAAATTTTGACTATTTTTGAGAGAACTTTGCCTCCGAAGTCGGATTTATCAAGTACACACAGAATCCTAATTTGGTTGCTTATGTTTTTAAAAATTGAGAAAAAAAATTGACAGTAAACAAAAGCCTTGTTATAGATTATCCCAAATTAATAAGTAGCAACACACCATATTTCATCTATTAACTTCCCATGCTCTAATTACTCCCAACTCCCTTGCTTTTTGACTAGAATTTTAGAGTTAGGGCCAAAACCAGAATTTGTAAACACCAGATTGCTCATACATCACATAGTCGTTGAGAGGTAAAAAAAGTTGGACCAGGAACTTTCTGCAAACAAATAGAATATAAGAATTTCAATACAATAGATTTTTCACGTTGAATCTAGGATATATCGGCTTCATTTTGAAATATCTGCTTCTTTAGGATCTTTTGAGTAAAATATTCCATACGCAAAATGACCATCTGTTTCAAATATCCACGACAATTTCTGCCCCTAAAACTAAAAAGAGTTAAACTTTGATTCTGTCACAAAATTACCTTCTCTGCAGCAATCTCAGCAAAGCCAGTCTTGCCAGCAGGCACACTAAGCGAAACAGCATCTTTGATTGGACCGAGTTTGTAGTGTACTTTTGGGCCACCCCAAATAGTGTACTCCTGCCAAATATCCCTACAAAACCCAAAATTCGCCCTGCCGAGTCAGCGTTTGTGGCCCCTGTTCCAGCAGACACTTCGACCGAAACAACTTCATGTTTGCCGAAACACTGACCGAAACATTTCTGTTCCGGCAGAACATAAATGTTTCGGTTGATGTTCAGCCGAAACACGTGTTCTGTTCCGGTGTTTCGGCGAAGTCTGAATGAGCCTTAAAGCGAATTTTTTTTCTAATTGTCAAATCCCTCAATGATATGTCATTAGAAATTCAGTGTGATCTGCGCTTTCTGTTGAATTCAAAATCAAGTTGATGAGTGAAAAAATTTGGCAAGATTTGTCTCTTAACGTTGAGTGAATAGAAATGTTGACTTAAATGGTTCAAAGGAGCAGCTGACCAGTGCATACCATCTATTTCCAAATGAAAAATTTTCCCTGATTTTTAGCATAAAACTCTCAGTCAGAAAGCTCAATTACGCCGCTACTGAGTCACAGTGTTAATGAAAAAAACAGCGAAAATTTGCACAATGACAAGGGTCGAAATTTGTATATTTGTTTTGTAGCTCCAGTACTTTGCTGTAAAAAGGGCTACGTATTTTCAATAACGGCAGTCAAATAAATTTGTGATGGATTTTAAAAACCTCATATCGTGTCGTTTTATAGTTTTTTTAATTATACTACTATTGAGAAATCTACATTTCGTTTTCAAATTGTATATCAAGCTTACCTGAATTATTTAGAAAAGTCATCCTCTGGCCCTAAACAATCATGAAGTCATTTTGAAAATTCACAGGTATTCTTATTACTTCGAGTGATCAAAAGTTTAATAAAACATTAGGAGGCCTTAATATATGGCACATTCGAATAATGGACATTTTTAAAAATCCCTAAACATACGAAAAAATGAAAAAAACTTGGATTTAAGTGGTTTTTTAAAGAAATAATTTGTTAAAAAGACCAAATCTCCATACTCAGATGTTCAAAAATTATTCTATAAATGGATTTTGAAACTCTAAAACTGCGCTGGAACATGATTTAAGAGACGAAGTCGCAATGCTGGATATTTTATAAAACTTCAAGTCAGTTATAGTAACTAAAGAGCAAACAAATTCTCCAAGTGACCTAATAATCATTTAGAGCAAAAGAATGGCTGTTTTGAAATAATTCAGGCATGTTTAATATATTGTTAAAAAAAAGATGAGAATCCTTGTGAAATGTTACCTAACTTTTAATTTTTTTTTGAATCAACAAGGTATAAGGCTTTCGAAATTTATTACGGACTTATTTGCAGCCGTTAGTTTTAAAAATCGAATTGGATTTTTAACTGGTGAAAGTGAGAAAAATGGCTGTCAAGTTGTCAAAAATATTCAATTTATTCAAATTGACTTTTTTACTAGCCAAAAATATTTCGGTCAGATATGCGCGCACTCACTTACCTGTGACATAATTCCGAGCAAAACTAGTCTCTCTCCCGTCAAACCCAGGAGCTAAATTAAAAGCCTACAAATTTTTCAACCAAGGCAGTCAACTCACACATATAACTATAACACTTAAAACACGACTTCTGACACATCCATCCAGGGGTTGATCACTACTCATAACACATCCATCTAGGGGTTAATCAACGCTCATAACACATCCATTAAGGAATTAATCACTACTTATTTTTCGAAAAAATCGAGTTTTCGAAAAACAAGAGTAAAAATGAACATCATATTCGTGCTCAGGATGACAATTAGGCCCAGAAAGTATGTGAAAAATTTGAAGGCATAAAATTTCGGTTTGGGGGCGGGGTGGGGGTTATACGGCAGTAGCGTCTATTTTGAATTTTTAACCAAAATTCGCAGGAATTTTTTGAATATGTACAAGTTACTGAAATTGTTATGAAAAGTTAAAATGTGGTTGATTTTTGTTAAATTTTCCGACGCTATCCAGATTAACCCCCCCCCTTAAAAACCGAAATTTTTATGGTCTCAAAACATCATTTCTAGACCTAATTTATCATCCTGAGCACGAACATGATGTTTATTTTGACTTTCGTTTTTCAAAAAACTCGATTTTTCAAAAAAAATATTTTTGGTTATTTTTGGCCAAAAAATCGGCTTTAATCCCAATTCTAAAGGGGTGCTGTATGAAAAAAAGAGGATGAGTGTGTTACACCTCAACATATTTCTCGAATTAGTCTCTCAGGTGATTGGAGGCGCGCAACTCTAAGTCTCAAGCCCCGCGCCCCTGCGGGGCTTGGGTCTTATCCAGTGTTGTAAGTGGCACCAGTCCGGCACCGGCAGCTCACGGCACCGCACCGGTGCCGTGAGCTGGTGCCGGTGCCGAAAATTTCAGAGTCGGCGCCGTGAGCTGGTGCCGGTGCCAAAAATTTCGAGTCGGTGCCGTGAGTTGGTGCCGTAGTTCTAGGATTTACAACACTGGTCTTATCTGCTTGGACTTGAGATGCGCTCTCCCAAGCACTTAGAGACCAAACACTCGCAAAAATGGCTTTGTAAGTGTAACAACAACACTTACATAGCCTTCTTTATGAATATAGTAGGCCGCCCATGAAGATTGGATGCTCCTCCGCCCAAAAAGTGCCCAAAAATGGCCAATTTCGGTCAAAAATACCGATTTCATCATTTTGAGGGACGAAATAGCCAGCGAGCCATAGGTCCGAGCACATTCATTAGCTCCTACTTGTAATTCGTTTAGGAAAGCGAACACGACATGTGTTGATATTTAAAAACTTTTTTGTAAAAAATTCGGTCCCTCTTAGTGACATCTAGCACTAGTATAATGCCCGCAGCGCTTTACCAACACTAACAATTCTTTTTCAGAATTTCGCTTCTCTAACCAGGCTTCGAGTACCAATGTTAAACAAAAATGCAACAATACAGATAGGCGCATTATCATGTTTGTACATAAATATGTATTAATAATACATGAACCTTAATTATTGAAAAATTTAATGTTATTATTGGACAAGACACTTTTTAATTTTTTATGCTTAATCTAACTTTTTTCTATTCATTTTCTAAAGTAACTTTTTTAAATCAAGACTTGCCGTTGTAATATAAGAATTTACGACCCTAGTAGCGAATAACCACCTTTGAAAAAAATTAAAAATTTGCTTTAAAATGAGTGTAAAAGCTGAAGAACAAAAATAAGCCTTTGAAGCGGAGGATCCATACAATAAGGAAACCTAGACCACCAGTGAAAGAAGAGCTGCCGTTTCCTCAGCAATTTCAACATGAAGAATAATGAGACGATGAAGAGTCAGATAAAAATAAGTTTGTGTAGCCTAAAAATGGTTCATGATTGTTCATAAACAATTCTACGTTTAACTTACCCAGAAGGATCAGTCCTCTAAAATTCGCAATGGGTTAATTTATAATTATTATTTAAATATTTACCGAAAACTTCAATTTTCATATCCAATTCATATCCGGGTGTAAATTTGCTCCGACGAAACTTTTTCGTGTGAAAGTTTTTCCTGCAAAAAATTTATTTATTTATCATAATACAGTCGACCGACGATCGTCGATACATACTTAATTGTTTCAACGTCTGAGAAGATTTGGCCGTATTTTCGATCCTTGCACTGATTCATTGCCTCGTCAATACCGGCACTTCCTCTATTCCATTTCAACTCGACGACAGCCGCACTTTGTGAGTGTTTATGCAGCACAAAAACGTCGCAATATTTGTTCTAAAAGTCATTGAATTTTTTTTTGATGTACATGTATTTCTCTCCTTATTTATCTATTCAAAAGCATACCCTTCACCACTTGGTTGTTTTTCGCAGGTAGCTGTGTGTTCACGTAGAGTCATCGCTCAAGGCCGATTGGAAAAGAATTCAAAAACTGCTTTGGTGAATTTACATTTTGAGTGGGCTATGTGGATACGCTGCATTAGAGTTGAGCATGCTTTTTCGCAGTGTCTTGTTGGATGTCGCAAACGGTTCTCTCCTTGACTAGTTGGCCAGCTCTGTAGAGAAGGAATTGCACTCTTCTTTGGAATTCCTAGCAAGAAGGCGCGCATCTTTCGTCGAAATTCTCTCTTCAACTCGTTGTTGGGAAGCAGAGATTGATTTTGTTGTTGATTTTGTCTCGTGGTTCTTCTAATACCATCGTCAAGTAGCCGCTGAAGAACAATAGCCGAAAAAACCGTTCACCGTCCTCGTTGCTCAAGGATTTGATGTCTTTGTGTTCTGCCACTTTGAGCTGCTTCAATTCGGTTGGCTGCAATTTTCAGCGTTGATTGAGCGTGCTGTTTCGGTGCTGGTCCATCGTCAATGACTGTAGCAGTTCAAGCAAAGTAAATGCCAAAGCGTCACTGTTGAACATTTGGTTGAAAGTGCTCATTGTGCTTCCCTCAGAAAAGTAGCTGGGCAACGAAATTTGTTCTTGTGTTGTTCTATCGTTCTTTTGTTTAGGTATTTGACAACTGATCTGTATGAACATCTGGTGATATTCTGCTTCCACTTTCACAACATAGCCGTCGTACATTGCTTTTGCCTCATCTTGACTGTTCTGATCGAGCACACCATAGAAATTGCAAAGCTCCTCGAATTCTTCTTGGTTAGCATCAGAAATCTAAAAATAGATTATACAGAAAAAAAAATTAAAGTATTTCGATCTGTTTTGCTCCACTTTTTTCATACACCCATATTTTTAGCTGATCAAAAATAGTAACTGAGAGAAGTAGAAAAACCGGTCGACATTCAACTGGTAACACTTTTCCAATTGTTTTTGAAACTCTAAGGTGAAATTTTGAATTTTTGTAGGAATTTTTGTCAAATAACAACTCCTAGTCGTAAATCGAGTATTCTGTTTTATCAAAATTTTGATTTCGGCCTCGAAAAGAAGTTACGATACTTTAGTCAAAGTTGGATAAATTTTAAGAGTACAAGCCTGAAAAGTTCATAACTTTTTTTGAAGGCCAAAATCAAAATTCTGGTAAACTCGATTAGTACTAGAATTGCTATTGGACAAAAAGTCCTACAACAAAGTTTAAAAAAAGTCCTACTCAAAATTTCACCGTGGAGTTTGAAAAAAAAATTAAAAAAATGTCTCCTGTTAAAGTTTTACCGAAAAACCCTGTTGGATTGAAAGCAGAAAAAATTTTGGAGCATAAAGTTTTCCAACTTAAATGAAAAGATGATAGCGTTAGAGCCGCTAATTAGCTATGTTAATTGTTCAAATTATCTTACTTGGCATAAGCATTTTTCGGCTAAGCTGTGCATACTGATGCTTGAGAGCTCATTTCGCCGAGAGCAAGTGGCATCGTGCTGCGATAACACCATGATGAATATGATCGTTGCTTTTGCATGTTGCATTCAGAAACACGTCAAAGAAGTTTTTGAATTTGTCGAACTCTTCGCAGTTCACTTCTGGCTCAGTTGGACACGTCTGTTACCATCATTTTTTAAATTTACTGCTCAGTACTCTAAAATGTTTATGTCAAAAATTTACATTTATTCCCTTACATTTACCTGACTCTATCCGGTTTTGTAACTTTGATTGCTGAGATCATGTGATTGAGCGGAAAGTCAAAGCTATAAAGCTAACATTTATTGCTGTGTGACACAAAGTCTATATAAATAAGTCTTTACTCATCTATTATGAGGAAACTTCTTTGCAAAACACTCTTTTCAGCATTCCTGAAAGACAGACGACACTGTGGACCACTTGAGCTTCTATGAGAGTCTCGGTTCCTTTCTGAACGTTCAACAAAATGTTCAATAATCGAAAGTGGTCAAATTACTTACGCATAATTGTTGAACACCTTCACTTCCAGGGGAGAATGACTCTCTAGCCAGTCCTCCACATATGAGTGCCTTTGATACTCTTTTTCGATTTGTTTTGCTAACTCGCCCAACATTGCCGTCGAAGGTGTCCGCGCCACAGCCACCGAATGTGAGCATGATAACCGGATATTTGCCACTGTGTTGGCCAAATTGTTTGTTTGATGTAACATGAAAACCGCCTTCCTCAAACAGCCTTGCCTTCTGAAACAGAGGTTTGCATCTAATTAGTAATAACTAGATCTAGGCACTTTTTGAGTGTGCATATTAAATCGTTTTTTATTTCACATTTCTTTTGGTTTTTTGTAATCTAAAAAGTTTCTAAATTGTGCCTAGCAGAAGCTGGGCAGCCTAACTAAATTCACTCGCTCTACAACATGAAATAGAAATATCACAATTGATGAGATAAAAAACATGCTATACGCCCGTATCGTCTATTTCGATTTTCGATATTTTCAATATGGGGCGATATATAAAAATTGACGCTACTATGATATACCCAAGGGAATAATAAAGGGGCCAATTTTTTAAGCTGCTTTACATCTTTTCAACTCGGGACGTGGCAAAAATAGACTCTATATGCATTTTATGATCAATTGTACTTCTCGGAATCATGTCTAAGGTGAGTGCGTGCGCGCATCTCTAACTCTCAAGCCCCCTGCGCCCCTTCGGGGGGGGGGGGGGTCGCAAAGGGCTTGGTTGCTTTGGAGTTGAGATGCGCACACGCACTTACCTTAGACATGATTCTGAGAAGTACACTTGATCATAAAAAATTTAAAGAAAAAATTTAAGCGCGATTTCGCTAAGAATTCACAATTTAAGCGCCAATTTGCTAAATGGTCGTTTTGCTAAAATTTCTTTGCTAGTAGTTGTTTTGATAAATATCTTGTTTGTTAAGCTGAATCTTCTTCGTTCGATTTAATTTCGGAGTACAGACCTAAAAACCCAAACGATTCAATCCAAACTGAAGAAAAATTGTGTTCTAAAAACGGTTTAATTTGAATTGGGTTCTCTACTCTGGACTGATTGCACCCAGAGGGTTTGAACCAGGGACCTTGGTGATGAGTGTATGGACTTCTACGACACGTAAACACTCAAATTATGATAAAAAAGGTATGCACCCAGGTGGATTCGAACCAGCATCCGCGGCGTTGGCTATCCAAAAACGTTTTCGGGTTCCAAAACCATTTTTCTGCACTAATTCCAGCATGCTGAAGAGGGTTGACAGTGGTAAAATAACACTTTATCGATAAATTTCTGAGTTATTGTGAACTCTTGATTTACCCAATTAAGAATTTACGATAACTGAAAATCTTTCCGATAAATGTGATTTTACCACTGTCAAACCATCTTCAGCATGCTGAATTAGTGCAGAAAAATTATTTGGAACCCGAAAACGTAAAAAAAAACTTGATCCAAGTGACGACCACTTGGATATGCACCGCCGATGTTGCTGGTTCGAATCCACCTGGTGCACACTTTATTTTTACCATAATTTTAGATGTAAAAAGACTAACGTTTGACCTTTCAGGTCATTTGGTGAATCTGCCCTACTCTGGATATCAACCTGTCCAGGTGGTACACAACCCTGATTTGGGTTGGGTAGGTAAAATCGCACTTTCGTCTGAACAAGCCCAACTTGTGACAAATTTTTTAAGTTTGAAAAACGGATTTTTTTTATTTAAATGAACTTTTTTATTTTTAGGCTTCCAGGTGGACATCCACCTGGCCAGGTGAAACCTACACCAGGTATTGAAGTTGGGGTGTATGAAATCGGCAACCGGACATTCGTCTCTTTTGAAAATTTTGTCGCGCGACATTCGTCTTTTTTCAGAATTTTGTCGCGCGACATTCGTCTTTTTTGTAACTTTGCCGAACGACATTTATTATCTTGATATTCTTTTCTATTCTATTCTTTTGTTGTCTTGTCTTTTGTTGTCTTTTGTTTCTTTCTTTATTATTCTTTTCCATTTTTGATGACATGACCCCTCAAATAACACCCCCCCCCCATTAAATAACCCCCCCCTCAAATAACCCCTGAAATAACTATCACCCTCCACTTGGAGCTAATTTTTTTTACGTTTTCATTTTCCAAACCTGTTTTCTGGACTAATTCGGGCATGCTGAAGATCGTTTGATAATAGTAAAATAAGGTTTTGTATAGTATTTCTGAATATTGGTGAAATGATTCATTTTGTCTTAACCAACCAAACCAAGTGGTCGTCAACTTAGAGCAAAATTTTTTTACTTTTTCGGGTTCCAAAATCAGTTTTCTGGACAGATTGGGCATGCTGAAGATGGTTGATAGTGGTATAACGCCGCCTTCTCGAGTATTTTTGAGTTTTCGTAAAATCGAATTTGGTAAAATCAATTATATCCCAATACTCGAAAAATACCATACAAAACCTTATTTTACTATTTTCAAATCATATTCAACATGCCCGAATTAGTCCAAAAAATAAGTTTGGAACGTGAAAAACGTAAAGATTTTTTCATCCAAGTGGACGACCACTTGGTTTTGTTGGTGCATGGATAATCCAGTAGAACAGAAGTTGGATCATAGAAAAATATTTTGAGTTTCAGAAGTTCTTCACAAGACGAAAATATTATACCCGAGTACCATTACACTAGCTGAGTCACCCAACCTGAGTACCTGGGTACAACAAAACCAAGTGGTCGTCCACTTGGAGCTAATTTTTTTACGTTTTTCATTTTCCAAAACCTGTTTCTGGACTAATTCGGGCATGCTGAAGATCGTTTGATAATAGTAAAATAAGGTTTGTATAGTATTTTCTGAATATTGTGAAATGATTCATTTTACCAAAACTCTATTTTACCAAAACTCAAGAAATACCCTTCAAAACGGCATTTTACCATTATAAACCATCTTCAGCGTGTCCAAATTAGTTGAGAAAACAGGTTTTGGAACCCAAAAAAGTAAAAAAATTTTACTTTCAGTCTGCATGATAGCTACACATAGGCGTACCCAGGGGGGGGGATATCTAGCCGGGCTATAGCCCCCCACCGTCAGGTTTTTTTTAGCCTTTTTCTTGTTTTTTTAGCCTTATTTAGCTTTTTTTGCCTTTTTAGCCCCCGTCAGGATTTTTAGCCCTTTAGACCCCCCCCCCGTCAGAAAATCCTGGCTACGCCTATGTAGTGTAAGGACTCGCCGAACGTTAACAACCAGCTTTTGTCCTAACCAGATTTAGTGTTCATAGAAAACACAATATAGGGACAATTAACCAGTATTATATTTGAATTCAAACTAGCTTTGGTCTTAACCAGAATTAACTGCACCAGGAGCAGTCTTGACAAAACTGTATCATATATTTGTTTTGGTTTAGTTATGTCAAGCTGCTCGAGTTTCCACTCCTCTAAGAAGGTTAGTTCTCGTAGTGTCATCGTGACTCTAGTTAACCAGTCATAGTCATGGCACAAACCAGATTCATAAGGCCATTCAGTTTATGATGATAATGGTATCAAACCAGATTTGATTTCTAAGTTTAAGAAGTCACTAAACCAGAATATAAACCAGTTACCGTCTCAATTAAATTGATAGACGAGTTCAACCAGAATTATAGTGATCCGACAGCGTTATCGCTTCGGTCACGACTACCTCTGGTGATCATACTAGGGTCATACCAGTTCCAAGGCTCGCCGCTCCATGACGTCCATCGCCTCAAGCTCGCGCTCCCGCTGTGCCGGTGAAACAAGCAAGTCTCTCTGGGTGGTGCCTGCCGTGGTCAAGCCAGCTAAGGAAATCAGCGACCAGTCTTTGATCGCCTTCAGTCAAGTCTCAGCGACCAGTGAAGCCGTGTGTCCAATCTCTCTCAGCCGATGCAGTATTCCGGATGATCAGAATGTGGAGATCCAGTCTTTCACTCCAGCTGTGGCCAAGAAGCGCGATGACCAGTCTTCAACTCTCTCAGCAGTCTCAGCAACCAGTGGAGCAGTGATGTCCAATCCTCTCGTCAGCCGATGCAGTATTCCGGATGATCAGAATGTGGAACTCCAGTTCTCACTCCAGCTGTGGCCAGATGAGCGTTGACCAGTCTCCAGCTTTGGACAAAGAAGTGGAATCGCAGAATTTAGTTCTTCATCTTCAGAATCCATTGTACCAGTCTTGTCTTTGTATTGTGGTAACCAGACTGTGGTCGCTGGTTCCTCGGCTTGCCATGGTGCACTAATAAAGTCCAGCAAGAAACTTATTTGTTCTTACTGTAGCTAAATGATAGCTGAGTAACCGGTTGTATTTATGCATGAAGATTTATTTTGTTGAATTTGTATATTGTTTAATATTTAGTAAGATACTACAGACCAAAATAAAAAAGACAAAAATAAGAAATGTCGCGCAAAAAATTCAGAAAAAAAGACGAATGTCGCGCGAACAAAATTTTCAAAAAAAGACGAATGTCGCGCGACAAAGTTCTCAAAAAAAGACGAATGTCGCGCGACAAAATTCTCAAAAAAAGAGGAATGTCGCGCGACAATCGTTTCAAAACGGAAGAATGTCGCGCGACAAAATTTTCAAAAAGGAAAAATTGTCGCGCGACAAATTTCTCAAAAAAAGATGATTGTCCGGTTGCCATAAAATCGCAACTTTGGCTAACAACCCAATTCCCCGCACAATTTTAAGTTAGAAAAATGGCTTATTTTTTATTTTTAAGAAATTTTAATTTTTCAGGTTCGGGTTTGGTTTGGGTATTTAGGGTGGTTTAGGGTACTTTGGGTGGTTTAGGATGGTTCGGGGTAGTTTTGACACAATCTGAAATTATCATTACCGAGATCCTACTTTGAAATCAGTGAAAAACAAAAAAATCGTCGGAAAATATCCGTAATCCCTACCAGAACATCGAGAAAAAAGAAAGTACAAAAAAGCAGAAAAGTTCTTAGCGAATCGGGGTTTAAGAAAAGAATGTCTTAGCGAAAAAATTCTTAGCAATGGGCGCCTTAACAAAAAAATTCTTAGCAATTTGTCCATTAGCAAAAAAAAATTCTTGGCAAAACGACCGCTTAGCAAATCGACCACTTAGCAAAATGCCGCTTAAATTCGGGGTACCGCCGTTCGAACCCCTATGGGTGCAAAGAATACCATACACGTGGTTTAGATACCATCCAAGTGGTTAAGTAGGTAAAATGATCAAAATAATGACTTGCGCTGGAGGGTGGACGCACTTGGGGTTTCATGCAATTGAGTCGTAGTGCAGTGGTTAACGTGATGGGGTAAATGTTTAAGGTCACATGTTCGATTCCACGTACCTGTACTTTCAAATTACCGTATTGTCATCATACCTGTGAAACAAAAGGAACCAGAAAAGGCCTTTACCAAAATTTTGTTTACCAAGTGTGTCTTTAGCGAAATTATTTAAGCAAATGTGCCTTTTAGCAAATATTCTTTAAATTCTTCGTACACCCAAAGAAATAATTAAGGGGGTGAAAATAATTTGCCAAAATTCAATTTTAGGGGATAAAGAATAATTTGAGCTGGTAAAACAGTTTGAGTCTTAAAAAATTGCATGGTCTATCTCTTTGTTCAGTTGCATAGGCAAAATCGTTACTTGGTCGGTTCACAAGGGCAACAGACCACCATACAATGACTCTTTGTGAATTTTTTTCCACCATCGTGCTCAGCGGTGAAATTCTGCACAAGAATATACTTTCAGGACATACGGTCTCTCCGGTGTGAAATCATAAAAGACTAGAAAAATAAAGGCATGTCGAAGTCCCTGTCGAAGTGCAAAGAAAATACGGTGTAGTGCTCAAAAATCATTCTGTTTGACATATTTTCGTTATCTTTTTCAAACACTTCATGGCCAAAAGAAGCGCATGAAATTCTGCACCAGATGGATGAAAAATAATGAAAGTCGGCTGTGAATAACCTAGTTCTTGTCGAAGGAAGAAAAAAAATTCGAACAATTTCGAATTTCGAAAATCTATATAAATAGCCTACTTCGACATCGACATCGCTTCGACATAGACATCGACATCGACTTCGACAAGCCAATGTAACCAACTTCGAATCGACATAGACATCGACTTCGACATCGACATGTCCTGTAACCACTTTGCTTCGACATCGACATGCCATTGTAACCAAGCCATAATACTTTTTGGTACTTATAGGCTCTATAGAAGTGGCCCCTGTTTTGTCCTTTTCCTCCCAATACAGTCCTTGATTCCCTATTAAAATCATTTTCTGGTCTTTTATGGCAAAAACTATTGCTTAAAAATGAGTTTTGACCACTCCGAAAAATTATATCATAGTAGGAGAGTGCCGAGACTGGCCGGCCCGTGCCGGCCCAGGCCGAGCTTGTTGTTAGATGTTAGCCACACAGATGTTCGCCAATTTAGATACAATCTCATCCAAACAGTCCAGACGGCAAAAGTCGAAGCATCCAAACAGTCAGAAAAAGCGCTCTGATTTACAAACAATCTTACGATAAGAATCCAAACCGTTTGCTCTGCAGATCGGTGACTTAGTGCTCTTACAAAACAAAGTACATGAAGTGGAGAATCGTACAAGCTCCACTTAAACTGGAAGGGTTTTTCCGTATCATGGACATCTCTGATGTCACGCCACCAATATCAGCAAAGAAGATCCAACCAAGACTCCAAGCGAGTACACATCAATCAGCTGAAGAAGTTCATCTGTCCTGAGCAACCGATGGTCGCCGAGGTGGCTAAACCAAACCAAAGTCCAGCCTAAAGAGGACGCTATATGTGAACCGGAGGACCGTGACGAGTCGTTTGATCAAACTGCTGCGAAAGTAGTAAAGTGGGGCGAGGATGAGATCAAACTCTTCACACAAAAAGACAAGAACGAAGGGCAACATCAGTATTATATGACCCTGAGGTCTATCCCTATACACATGATTACACCCCTCTTCCTGCACCTATGACTCAAGGGGGTTACAACTTCGAAGTAACATCCAGCGTCCAGCGCGCTATCGTTGAACATCTTCCGTAGCTAACCCAGTTAACTCGCAATAAATAGTTTATTTTTCCCAAAATGAGCAAAAATGTTTGTTCAACTTTAGTCTCAGGACCAACACAAAGACACTACGAAATTCATATTTCATCTTGCACATTTATCAGCATTCATCAGTTGTGTCAAAACGGCACACCCACAACTGCTCAAAAATGGCAACCAGACAAAAAAGATTTTTTATTATTTTTGTTGCGCGACAAAAGACTTTTTTATCGGTAGATTCGGGCGAAACAGCCGAATTCACCGTAAAAAAGTCTTTTTTGTCGCGCGCAAATATTTTTAAAATCTTTTTTGTCTGGTTGCCTCAAAAATGAACTGAGAAAAAAGACAACTGCTCGAAAGTAATCTGAGAATAAATTCAAATAAGAAACAATTGGTCTTGCCACGATTGTTTCGAAAGTTATTGTTCTTTGACAGAATTTCACTAAAAACTTTCTTGTGAATAATGGGTTGTATAGTTTTGTTTTCTTATTATATACGTTACTTTCATACGTTCACCGAATGCAGTATTCTGCCTCGTAGTCCTGGTCAGGTGGATTCCACCTGGATAGTTAGAAAAATAATATTCAGTCAAATCAAAAAACGAATTATGCTTTCATAAAATTTACGAATTCGGTTTGTTAAGACCAACATCCGATTTTACAGACCCAAACCCGAAAACCCGAGGTATGTACTAATCGGGTAGGTGGTTATCGGGCGCACCGAATTGATCCACATCGAATCAATCCACACACGAACTGATCCACACTTTTCAGACTCACGCATTTAAAAAAAGGATGGAATTTGAATTGTTAGTCTAAACCAACCAAACCAAAGTGGTAAGTCCACTTGGAGCAATTTTTTTTTTGCTTTTTCAGGTTCCAAACCTGTTTCTGGACTATTTCGGGCATGCTGAAGATGGTTTGATAGTGCTAAAATGCCGTTTTCTCGAGTTTTGGTAAAATCTAGTTTTGGTAAAATCAATTATATCCAATACTCAACAAATACCCGAGAGATCGGCATTTGACACTCATCAAAACCATCTTCAGCATCCCGAGTTATTCCAGAAAAACAGGTTTTGGAAGCTGAAAAAGCAAAAAAAATTGGTTAAACTCCCTTATTCGGTGCCTCAAAAGCACCAAAAACATGTTTTCTCGATGTTTTAGCACTTCTACGTGAAGAAACCATGTTTTTAGGCGCGGCCACCATTATTTGGAAATTTTTATTGACCAAAATTTGACTTTTTGCCTGGGGGACCAAGGTAAAGGGTACTGGTGGTACATGGATTATCTAAAAAGATATATTTTAAAAAGTTTTCATAACTGGGACCTACCGCATAAAGAAACTCTGGTATGCATACTCGTTTCATGCATCCAGAGTCACTTTCGAGTGATTTGCGTCTAAGGTATGTGGGTGTGCGCATCTCAACTCCAAGCACCCAAGCCCCCTGCGCTCCCGAAGGAGGCGCAGGTGGCTTGGTTGGTTAAAGATGCGCGCACAGACTTACCTTAGACATAATTTCGAGCAAGACTCTTGATTAAAAATTCATTTAAAGAGTCTTTTTGCCTAGTTCAAGTGAGAAAAATAAGGTGAAAATTCAAAAAATATGGAATCCAGGTAACCTTCAGTACCCTTTACCTTGGTCCTGAGGTAAATAGTGAAAATTTGGTCAAAAAAAAAATTTCTCAAAAAAATGATCGGCCGCGCCCTAAAAACTTGTTTTTTTACACGTTAAGAGTGCTAAAACATCGAAAAAGATGTTTTGGGTGCTTTTGGGGAGAACACCGAATAAGGGAGTCCGGCGAAAATTTTTGCTCCAAGTGGACGATCACTTATCCACTTGGCTGGCTTTAAAAATTAAATGTTAGTCTCAATTAAAATCAAACCTTTTTTCACACCCAATATTCTTTGGACATTCGGGTTTGTTAAGACAAAACCGCCATTTCCCACCCGGAGTCTGAAACCTAGGGTAGATACCTCTCGCGTAGGTGGATACCCCCTGGAAGACTTAAAAAATCAAAAGTTTGTCGGATTAATAAAAAACCATTTTGTTCTGAACTGAATAGGGCAGAATTAACCGACCATGAACAACTTTAGTTTTAAACAATGGATCCGTTGCTGTATGTTTGTACAGTGAAGTGTAGTTAGAAATGATTAGCTAGGAAAATTCGAATAAAATCGCCGAATCAATTGTCTACAACTTCATTTCTCCCACAAACAATTATTTGTAAGAACATTTAAATATCAAAAAGTTATTTGCGAACCAAATTGTGACAAGACAAATTATTTCTCATTTGAATTCATTCTTAGATGACTTTTTGAGCAGTTGTCTTTTTTCTCAGTTAATTTTTTAAAAATTGTGGGTGTGCCGTCAAAACGACTTCATTTTTCGTATGCATCCCTATACATGACTTTAGTCATGTTACTGTAGCAGTGTGTGTCTTGTGCACTGTGTATCTTAAACTCAATGTTGAGTCACCCAGAAATCGCATTAACTATTCTGATTTCAGCTCTTCATCGCTCTCAGCTTTCAGCCCTATGCTCAACTAGCGCAGAACTAATCGTAATGTCGGCTCCGCAAAGCAACCAAGGCGGACGAACGGTCAGTTTGGAAATCAACCAAATCCTCCGGGATCCAACCTTACTTTCTCTACTTTTGCTCCTACGCGACAACATACTCCGCCGGGTCTTGCGCCTTCGGGTCAGCAGACTCTGGCACATCCAATTCCTCCGGAAACATCCCACTACCTCCGTGTCATCATCAAAGTTTCAATCCGAATCTGCCTCACAGCAGATACAGTATAGTGCTAACCTATGGGTCAGAAATCCACAATCCGGCGTTTCAGCAGGGTTACAATCAGCCGCCTGGCTTTTCAAACTTTCAACACCCACAGTCGTATGAAGTTCCTCCTTCGGCTACAAATTATTACAACCAGCCGCAAGGCAATCATCCTTATGGGGTTATCCTCAACAAATTCAGCAGAATCAGCTCTACTATCCTTCACCTTTAAAAGTGAACTATAGTCAGAGTGCGCCTACTCCAACCACAGTGTGGCCCAACAGCCTATCTATAATCAAGAGCCAATAGACATTGGCAAACCACAGACAAGTGAAAACTTCGTCACACATTCGGTGGTAGAAAATCTAAAAAATGAGCTGGAATCTCAGATCCAGCAGAACAAACTTGAACAGCAACAGCTGATCGAACAACAAACTCAGCAATTGCTTCAAGCGATCGCCGAACTCAAACAGACTCCGTCTGTCACACAAACCTATCGGGGACAACCTGCTCGGGTAACATCCGGGGACTTTCTCGTGCACTTTCAACCAATCCGCACCAGTCGGAAATCAACGGGCGAGTATTCTCCTTCACCTACCGGTTCTGATCATGGATCTGATCTCAACCCTGGTGGAGCCAGAGCAGTGACACCAGCTCTGCAAACGTCGTTGGCTTAAAGATCAGAAGCGAGACAGAAAACCTGCCTCTGCTGCAACAGCGGTAGGAACAGAGTTCCGAACACTAACTTTTGGTACATCCATGCCTGCTATGATTAGCACTGGCTCACACAGAGGAAATAGTGGCAACCGCACTTCAGACTCAGGTCGAGGTCGCATAACTCAGACGTCATCCTACACCCAGAGCAACAAATCTCGAGGGTCACAAAACAAGCTCGGTAAAGCTCAATCCATATTTGGCAATCCTGCCAGATCCGCATTTCCTCCTTATCTTCAACAATTGGGTAGCAAAATGGGTATGAATGATATCAGGTACCGCATCTGCTGGACCGCGTACCATACAGCCATAGGAGTGTTGTATAATTCTCCTACATACAGCAAAGCACCCCTCTTCATCGCCTTTGGTCCAAGGGATATGAAGTTTACATGCCATACTTTCTAGGTGACCTATACAAGGTCAGTGAGTATGCACAACTCCTCAATGAGGATGGATCTGTTCAACCCCATCAGTCCATCAACATGAAATGGGCGGACTGCCTTGAATCCACAGGGAACTATGTGATCCCTAGTAGAGCTGCGTGCGATGCGATATATCGCATCGAATTATCGCATCGCAAACTTTCATAATTATCGCATATCGCATCGCAAATTTCAAAAATATCGTAGTCATTTTTTTGAAAAATGTTGCACGTTTCCATCGGTTTCTCTGCCATTTTTTTCATTTCTCGGTTCATTTTCGTTTAATTTTGTTGTAAATTGCTGTTTGTCGTTAAATTTTTTGTTTTAGAATGAGTCTTATCTGGAAAATCGTGCTCCAAGGAGAAGATGTCAGTGGATTCTCTTCACTAAATCGTCCACTACCGAAGCAAAGTGCAATGTCTGCAGCAAATTCATTCCAACGCCAAACCGTGGCCCGGTGCCGCACGGGCCTCAAATGCGGCACGGCACCGGTGCCTTCACATTCCGTACATTTTTTTAATGAAAAGTTCATTTTTTAACGGTAATGAGTTTTAATGTTTCAAAAAACTTTGGTTTATGCAGAATATGAATTTTATTGAAATTAAGCAGCACACGATGCTTTACAAGTAGTGGTCCAGAACAGCCTTTATGTTTTTTGTATTTATTGTGACACCTGAGAAGAGTCCTTCCACGCTAGATGACGGGCGGGGATGGCGAGGTCACGATTTCGATTTGTGATAGCTTCGGGAATAACTAAATCAATTAATTTTTTCAAATGTTTGTTAATCAGCTCACTTCCTTATTCGCTTCCCATAGTCAAAATAATTTCTTTCAATTGGCCTATCAAAACTGTTGAATGTATTAGTTCATTTCTTCATCCAATGGGTCTGAAACGAGTTTCTCGGCCTGAGCTTTTCCAAATTCAAAAAAGTGAAGGAAAGCGAATCCGTGGCACCATTAATCGAGTGTTGATAAATGATAAAATTGATGGCTAAACTTCGTTATACCACATCCTACCAAAAGTTGATTTGACCACTTATTCGTGCTTTTCAGATCGTAATTAGTCGAAAAAAACATATGTTTGGGACGGGAAGGATTTTTTCGAAAAAAAAATTTTTTGACAGAAAATTGACTTTTTGCCTTGGGGACCAAGCTAAATCATCATGAAGAGGTACCCACACCCCAAAAAGATGAGATTTGAACATAGTTTTGTTGACTGGGCCTACCGCATAAAAAACTCTGGTATGCATACATTTTTATGCATCCACAGTCACTTTCGAGTTTTTTGCGTCTAAGGTATGTGGGTGTGCGCATCTCACTTACCTTAGACATAATTCCGAGCAAGACTCTTGATTAAAAATGCATTGAAGACTCTTTTTGCCTAGCTGCAGTGACCAAAACAGGGTAAAATGACCTTTTATAAGATGGTTTACCTTGGTTCCCCAAGGCAAAAAGTCAATTTTTGGTCAAAAAATTTTTCTCGAAGATTTCCTTCCCAATCCCAAAAACATGTTTTTTCGAATAATTACGACCTGAAAAGCACGAATAAGTGGTCAAAATCAACTTTTGGTAGGATGTGGTATAACGAATTCCAGCCAAATTGATTTATGATCAATTATAACATCGAAATATACCATGCCTTAATGGCTCATTCACAAACGTCGTCGTCGTTGGAATATTTTTATTATAAACCGTTTTTTCGACAACGACTACGACAACCTATCTATGAAAAATACAACGACAACGCCAACGACAACGACGGCGCCGAGGACAGCGGCGCTTTTCATTCAAATTGTACAAATTACGCTTTTTAGTCAAGATCTCGAGCGAAAACGTGTGGAGAATATAGTTAATCCTCAAAATTCTGATGATGATAGGTGATAGGATAACATAGGATAACAAGATGATAGGAACATTGGTCAAGGGTGGTTTGGAGGTCTAGGTCGAGGGGCTGACCCGGGAGGCAGATGATAGGTGTAAGGTAGGGGCAAGGGTGGTTTGGACAAAACCACCCTGCAATCCAAAAGTCACGTAAAACATGACTTGCACCCATAATATTTCATTTGAATTCGCGCCAAATCTTGGCACGAATACTACCCACAAGCGCTTTACACGCTTTCACTATTACTTTCCCCACACTTCGCCTAAATAGCGAATACATTATTTGTTTCTGAACATTTCATCCTCTTTCTTTTCCAGCTATCAAATTGGGTGTATGGTGAGAAGTCTCTAGCTTGCACGCAGCACTTACGCACATACGCACCTTCGCATTGACGCACGATCTTCGCTCCATTGCTTTCGAATCTTGTCTCTCAGCTATGCCGGTTCGCATCCAGTACTCAGGAGCCGGTGGTGAGTTAGATTTCAATTTGACAACAACCGATGAGTACCGTATGTACTCGGTGGCTCGCAATAAGCACTACGGTCACATCCAGCCGAATCCAAAGGATCCGGAACTTTTTGGTTCAAGTTGAATAAGGGCAAGCCTGAAGGGCACATCCAGACTCAGGTTCCGATAGGGTCTTGGGTACATTTTCAGATCTCTGGCGTATCTCCTCTCATGAGATCCACATTCCTCTGGGTTCAAGACAAAGAGCCGCACACTGGGACAATTGAGGGGTCGGCGGACCTTAAGCGCGAACTGCATGATGTAGTCTCCGCTCCGCAGGAAGAAGAGAAGCAGCTCAGTTTGCCAGCCTCGTCCTCCTTTACGTCCAAGCATCCAATGGGTCAGCTCGCAAGACAGTCGTCTCCAGCAAACCAAAGTCTCCAGCCAAGTGGTCAAAGAAGCCAGTCATCCAAGAAGCTCCAAAATCAACAGTCTCTTATGTCTATGTGATGCGCATTGTATGTGTGTATTGAATAAAAACCCCTCATCAATGTCTCTAGTGTGGGCTCTAGTCGTACATATTTACTCAAGATGGCCCAAAGATAAGCAATGAAAAAAGTAAAGGAAAAGTACTTCTGTAAAACAATGTAAGGAACGCGCATAAATAATTTTCTAAGGCGAAAAGTTCCTTAAAAAAGCTTAAAATGTTAAATACTGGTAAAAATTTTGAATTAAAAAAAATTTTCGAAAATTTCGAATGAGAAAATTTTTTCGGGCTTTTCCGGGCCGGCCCGGGCCGGGCCTGACCCTGTCGGGCGGGCCGGGCTTTTGAAAACGAGTTCTGGGCCGGGCCTGCAAAATCAAGGCCCTGCCCAGCTCTGTTGTAGACCTTAATTTTAAATTTGTCCAATTATTTCTCACAATACATTGTGACATATTATACCCACATTGTAGCTGAAAGTCTTGCGCATCTCTTAAGCCATCAAAGAAAAAATGTGGTAGTCGGAACAAAAGTTGTGGGTATTTTAGTAAATTAAAACTTGAAAATTCAAAAAAATTCAAAAAATTACAGTATTTCAAATTTTAAGGGCCATATCTTTTTTATTTTATTGCCAATCGCTTAGATCTCTTCGAGTGCGTAAATAGAAGTGCTTTTTCTTTCTTATGAGTATATGGTTATATATGCAATCATTTTCTTTCACGACGAAAAATCAGGGGAAAGTTAAAAAATTCGGAAATGTTTAGAGCCGGAGTCGAACTTTGTAACTTTCGCCCTACGAGCTAATAGTTTGATAAGATAATAAAACACTGTCGCCTTGAACGCAGTCCAAGGCGACAGTTATGGTGCCTGTCCACCTAGTGCAATAATATTTGACATTCGACCAATAAAATAAAAAGTTTTACGGTAAAAGTTCGAAAAATAGGCATGCTCAGGGGCGTCATTGAACCTTTGACCATGAAAATTGTCAAAACATTTTTATTTTCGTAAAACATTTTCAAATTCTTTTTTTTTTTTTTTTTTGAAAATTTTTAAAAAAAGATCAAAAATTTTGCGAATTTGTTTAGAAATTTTTACAATTTTCAATTTTTTTCAAAATTTTTTCATTTTTTTTAAATTTCAAAGATGGGACTTGGAACCGGCCACTCATTTCTGATGACTCTAGCTCCATGAGCCAAGGGTAGAGCGCGAAGCGCGAAAAAGATGAAAAGCGATGCGCGCAGGGCCGAGCAAACGAAGCGCCCATGTATCACACTTTTTCTTATTTTATTACAAACGAAATAATCTAATGGCGTCAGATGGTGCCTGATCTAGTTAGTAATAACCATTAACTTCAGTCTTACTGGATTCATGGATGGCTTGCATTGCTTGCCGTGGTTGTTGTGATTGAGCACATGTCATGGCATTCCTCAATAAGTTTCTGTGCTTCGAGAAGATTGGCATTCACGTGGCGTGGTAGTTTAAGATTTTTCAAGCTTTCATCGATATTATCAAAAAAGTCCTAAAGTTGCGGATTACACATCAGGGAGACAGAGAAGTTAATGATTTGTAACAAACATGGTTATATTTTTGATAGATTCTGAGTTTTAACAGGTTTGCTTCGATGTTTTTGATGAGATTGTCGCTTTGCTAAAGATGGTAATGTTAGTAGGAATAAAGCGCCTAACAAACCTTATCCACTTCTTTAGATCTATTTAACAGACCCTAAATTGTCCATTTTATTAATTTATTACACAAAAGTATTAGAAGTACAACCTTAATTTCTTGAACCTTGCCCGAAAAATCCAAATTCTGTTGCTCCGGCACCGAAACTTCAAGAAAATACTTATGTGAGCTGAGGAGCATGCTCTTTCCCGTTCGTCGTGGACTGGTGATGAGAGTTATTCGATGATTGTACTGCGGTGTGTCATATGGATGGATTTTCAAGAGTGCCAAGGAGAATGCTGTCTTGTCCACAATGGCCGTTGAGCTATCCAGCAATTTGTCGTAGGTGTTGGCTTCTTCTAATATATTTGGAGGTTTGTCGATCACGCGAATATGCTTGTACTCTTGGTCCTTCTTGCCTGTTTTGCTGAAGGTGCCTCCTTGGCCAATTTTGTTGAGGTTGGCGTTGACGTAGATCTCCTGTAATATTGTTTAAAATTATAAGACTTATTTTCGAAATTTATTGCAAAATCCGCGTGCTTACTCCGATCCACCACACAACTTTCCGACTGCTTCGAGAGTTGCACCTCCTTCTAACAATTCACTTCTAGTGATATTCTTGCGGGTTTTTGATTGATCAGCCGGAGTGATCGTGCTTCCATGCCAGTTGCTGCTTCGATGCGTTTCAAAAGAGTGCCGGCCGTCATACTTTCCAGAATGCTAATGCGTTGCTCCACACCGAGCAAATTGAGGGTGATGTTTCTCACTTTTGCCTTTTCCTGCCACGTTCTTTCCAACACCCACTTGTTTTCTTCCATCTGCAGCCTAAAGCGAAGTTGGGTCTTACTGATACTCTGCGGCAGAGGTTCAGGCTCCCTACCAAACGCGGCTTGAATTTGTCGCTGATGTAAGTGCGGTTGTTGATGCGGATGTTGGGCAGAAGTTAGCGCCCACGGTGTCTGCCGACCAACTGCTATTGCACTTGCCCAAGCTTTCGTCTGACCACGGCTTGCCTGCCAATGAGCTTTGGAGACCCTTTTTGCAGCAGCAGTTTGTGAATTTTCACTGAGTGCTTTCGACATCCACGGAGTATTCGCCTAAAAATGAAGAGAATGGATGATAAATACCCAACTGGTGACACTTTTTTCCAATTTTTTCAAACTCTAATGTAAAACTTTGATTTTTGTAGTAATTTTTTCCAATTAACAACTCCCACAAGGCAATCTGGCATTCTGCATTGATTTATTTTATCCGAATTTTGATTTTGGCCTTCAAAAAAGTTATGAACTTTTCAAGGCTTGTACTCTTAAAACTTATACAACTTGACTAAAGTATCGTAACTTTTTTGAAGGCCAATATGAAAATTCTGGTAAAACAGATCGATGCAGAATACTCGAGTTACTACTAGGAGTTGTTATTTGACAAAAACTCCTGCAGAAAATCAAAGTTTTAATTTGGAGTTTAAAAAAGAATTGGAAAAGTGTCACCAACTGGGTGTCGACCGAATGGATAGGCAACTATATTTATATTATTATATTACTTCCTATTAGTCAAAGAAGCAAAAAGTGCCCCTTTTGGTGCTTTTTTAAAATAAAAGTTGCATTTTAAATATTAAAAGTCAGTTAAATATTAAATATTAAAAGTTGCATTTCGTCTTCTTATGAAACTGTTGAGCAAAGACGACCTTTAGTTTAAAAAAGGCGTCAAAAGGGCACTCTTTGCTTTTTTTGACTGATCGCAATTGATATTTGTCGAACTTTTGCAAAAGCGTGGTGTCGAAAAATTTCTATTCAGTCCTCTTCGAAATGCAAAAAGAATTAGATAAGATTGTAAAATAAAAAAGATACGGCCAAAACAAATCGGAGCAATTCTTAGGCAACCCGATAAATTTATTTTCTAGTTTTTTTAACTTTGAATTACCTGCAACGCCTTCATTTGTAGGGATTGTAGAGAAAAGAAGAAGAAGTAGGTAGTGGAACGGGTGGTAGTGGCTGAACGAAAAACGGAGCAGGCTGAACGATAAACGAAGCAGGCTGAATGAACTTCAATCACATATTTCATTACAAAGCAGAGAAAGGCAAAAAAATTAAACCTGATGGGCTGACTGCCGTTGCTGAACGATTTGTGTTGCTGTTGTTGTTGTTTGGGCCCTGTGCCAGCTGCTGTGTGATGGCGGCATGTAATGGATTGGATACAAGAGCAGAGCTGGTAGCATTCTGAAAATATTAGCATTTTTAGAGCTCTCCGAAAGTACCAAGTACCGTATTTCCTCTAATAGCTACCCTGCTCCATTAACTCCCCCCGCTCTAATAACTCCCCCCCTCTAGAAACCATCCAAAAATATAACTCCCCCTGCTCTAATAACCCCCCCCCCTGTTTTGTGTAAGTAGGTGAAAAGTGTTACATCGGTGTAATAGTAACAGTTTCAGCGCCATGGATCGATTCTCTGACTATCACAGCTCTGGTGATGACGGGATGAAGCGACGACGCCAAGAAAGCTCAAGTCCTACACGACGAGTTCAAATTGAAGGTCATTAAGTGCGCGAAAGACAATTCCAACCACAGGCAGCCAAGATATTCGCGGTGGATCACAACTCGGTTCGTAATTGGAAGAAACAAGAAGCGAAGCTGCATGTCATCAAGTAAGCCTCTTTTTCTTGGTGCATTGTTAATTGGGTCATTTAAGGGATTGGTCACCGTCAGGAAATTTAAGAAAAGGCTTCAAGGAGGAGGACGTCCAATAGGACCTTGACACGCAACTAGCAGCCTGAGTAAGAGAGCGCCGATTAACTAGCTTCGTGTCTCGCATTCAATTTTGCAGCAACAGGCGATCAAGATGTTCAACGCAGGAGAAGACGAAGTGGGTTTCAAGGTTTGATTCTTTCGCTTCGTTTTCGTTGTTTCACGCTAGACTTTAGGCAAGCAGAGGCTGGCTGGTCAAATTCCTCGCGCGTCACAACTTCCGACTCCGAGTCCCAACTACCGTCTGCCAAAAACCACCTGCCGATTATGTACAGAAGATCGTCGACTTTCTGCTCTACGTCTCCGAAGTCCGGCAGAAGAACAACTAATATTTGAAGAAATTTTGAGAATATATTAATGTCTTCTTTTAGTTATCAAGGAATATACGCAGCGGACGAAACAGCAGTTTATCTAAATGCATCTGGAGGCAAGTGCATCGACGAGCGTGGAGTGAAAGAAGTATTTTCAAAATGATTTGGTATGCCTTTAACTATTTTCCTCACTTCAGGTATCTGTGCTTTCAACGGGGCACGACAAAGCGAGAATTACCGTGATGCTTACAGCTCGTTCCGATGGCAAGAAGATGAAGCCATAGATGATTTTATACATCTTTTCATATATCATGAGGTTTTATGAAGAATTCATTCACGAGATTTCTCATTTTGAAGTATTTTATTTCGAAATATTTTGATAAAGTGCGGGTAGATTTGCTAAATATGTAGACGTTTTAGTAATATTCACGCGCTTTTTATTCATTGAAAATTTTGTGAATGAGTGGTAAGAGAACCGGCCTTTTGTATACTACTGTAGTTATTAACCCCTAGATGGATGTGTTATATTTCCTCTAATTGCCGCCCCCCCTAACTTCAAGTTGTTTAAAATTTCTTTTTTCATTTACTGTATGAGCTGTCTAAAAAGCCAACAAAATCTAACAGGCCTTTTACACAGCTCAAACAGTAAATTAAAACACGAGTTTTGAGGCACTTGAAGTTTGAAAAAATTGGATGCTTCTAATTTCCGCCCCGGGGCGGCAATTAGAGAAGATACGGTATTCGAATAAACTATCCAATTCAAATTGGATAGTTGGCAAAATAAAGTTTTGAATTTCGTGTTCTTGGATAAATTACTTCTGACACATATTTTTTTCGTGTTATCCTTTTTCGCCGTGTAAAACTAGCGAGTTTCTTGATTCGGAGAGCACTTTCCAAAACGTCTTTTTCACTAAAAGTATATTTTTGAGTTCTGGAAGGCACTTAAATACCAGATTTGGTGATTTCACCACGTTAAATTTAACTACACCCTCAGTCGGTCCACAGGGGTGTCGTTAAATCGAGGGTTGACTGTACACACAAAATCCTGATGCTTTTTTCATATAGCAAAAACTACTTTATCAAAAGTTATCAAAATTTGACTAAACTAAGACAGGGCACGTAACTCAAAATTTTGAAGAAAAGGCATTTGGGTAAAAAGGACGTTTTCACCATTTTGAAGAAAAAGGGTCATTTTATCCAGTGCTCTTTGCTATTTTGGAGCGAAAAAAAAGGTTTTGACTGAAAACTTCAAAAATAAAAGAAAATTTGGGTCGCGAAAAAAGGACAAATCTTTTTACTAGCCCACAAAATAAGATTGATTTCGTTTGATCTTTTCAATTGGATTGCTTATGTTTTTAAAAATTGAGTAAAAAATTTAAAAAAATTATAGATTAGCCCAAATTAATTAGTAGCAACACACCGTATTTCACCTATCAACTTCCCATGCTCTAATTACTCCCCATTCCCTGCTTTTTGACTAGAATTTCAGAGTTAGGGCCAATTTTTATTACAATTTCAAAAATTTTTAGGGTTGAAAAATAACTCCCCGTGGGGAGTTAATAGAGGAAATACTGCAAGCCTACTGCGATCACCAAATTTATACTAGTAATAGATCATAAATTGAACTGAGAACAAGCCATTTGTTAGTTTTAATTTATTGCAGTTAAATGACACATCAACTAAACTCTTCTTTATTGTAGCCTAAAATGATCAACAGAAACGCAGAAAAACAGCAACTTTATCAATAAATTACAGAAAGCTCTCTTGCTCAACATTTTTCTTTTAGTTTTCTTCGCTTTCGCCCACAGAGATCTTATGCCAACTTTTAGACCGTGAAACCAAGCATGTTCATTGGAAAACCAGAATTTTGTAAACACCAGATTGGTCACACATCACATAGTCTTTGAGAGGCACAAAAGTTGGACCAGGAACTTTCTGCAAACAAATAGGATATAAGAATTTCAATAAAATAGATTTTTCACGTTGAATCTAGGATATATCGGCTTCATTTTTGAAATATCTGCTTCTTTAGGATCTTTTGAGTAAAATATTCCATAGGCAAAATGACCATCTGTTTCAAATATCCACGACAATTTCTGTCCCTAAAATTAAAAAGAGTTAAACTTTGATCCCTTGCTCACAGTCCTTGGTCGAGGTCGAGGTCGTGGTCGAGGTCGTGGTCGATGTTGCTCACAGTCCTTGGTCGAGGTTTAGGTCGTGGTCGTTGTCTAGGTTGATGTGTGCTCACAGTCAAAAAACTCAAATAAAACGCTAGTAATTGATTAATTCAGTCCAAAATGGCTGATTTCATCTTTTGTGAATAGTTTCAGGCCAAATAATAAGTGGTTGGTTTTGCCAGGACATGCTTTTTAACATGTTTTTGATGGTGGTTGACCCGTCTCACACTGCCCTAAACCGCTTCAAACCACCCGTAAGTACACTCGCAACTCTCTAAACCTAACGCGGAATTTAAGGTTATTTTTCACCCATAGGGATTCGGCCCAGCAACTTCAGTTATGAGTATATGATGCACTACACCACTCTCTCTCCTTTTCAAGATCGCTCAGAACCCCCTCCAGAGTGGCCAAAAAGCAAAATAATTGGTTTGGGGGTTCACTAAAGAGGGTAAACTTTTCGTGAAAAATCGATTGAGCAAATCAGAATCCCAGTTCGATGGGCTTAATCGCCAAAATTTCAGATTTGGGATGGTTGGAGTAGTTCAGGTGGATTAGTGTCGAATTCTGGTCAATTACAACCAATACTTTTGCCTGGAGGGGTTCTGAGCAATCTTGCGATGAAGATAAGGCTTTGCCAGAATTTTAATTTTTTAGTTTGAACCAACCATACCAAGTGGTCGTCCACTGCGAGCGATTTTCTTAGTTTATCATCGGCTCCAAACCTTTTTTTCTGGACTGATTCGGACAAGCTGAAGATGGTTTGATAATAGTCAAATAAGGTTTTGTATGGTACTTTTGAGTATTGGGCAATAATTGATTAGACCAAAACTCAAGAAATATCCCACTAAACGTCATTTTAGCACTATCGAAACATCTTCAGCATGCCCGAATCAGTCCAGGAAACAGGTTCGGAGCCCGAGATATAAAATTTTTTTTGCTACAATAGGACGACCACTTGGTTTGGTTGGTTAAGACTAGGTTGTCGACTTTCGACTTTTAAGTCGAAAGGTCGAAATTTTTTTAAGGCAGATTTTTTTACCGGAGTGTAAATCTGATTTTACAATGTATACCCAACATTTAATGCTGAGTATATCTTGTATATCTTCCCGCATAATTTTCACGGAAAATGAGAGTAAAAAAATCATTTGGTACACTGAAAGTTAGAGTGAGAGTGCGAGGAGAGTAAAAGAAAATCCGCTCATTGGAAACGGGGCTTAATGTGAATACTGAACGTTTTAGCTCAACGACTGAAATTTCGATACGCTCATTTGCTTTTTCGCAAAAAGCAATACCCTCTTTGGCTCTATATGCGTTCATGCCGACGCCGAAAAAAAATATGCCTTGGTCCACCCTGTTCTTTTTTTTCAAAAAATTCAATTTCGCTTTGGTCCCCAAGCTGTTTTTTCCGAAAATTTTGTTTCTAAATTGTCTTGAAAATCATTTAAATACACTTTTTGTGTCTAAAATACACATTACGAGACCACCCTAAGTTTGTATAGACCATTATGTCGGCCATGGGTTGGCCGCTGCACGACCAGACCAGTACATTTTTTATCTTAAGGATTGATGCAGTTGTAGTATAAATATAAAAATATAAAAAATTATAAAATATAAATTGTAATATAAAAAATTATAAAATTTGAGCAGGCGGACTTATACTCTGCAATTTGTTGTTTATTGAGGCAATCAGGAGAAAACAAATGCGCAAAAAAATCCACAGGGAGAACCAAGGCATATTTTTTCGGTGTCGGCATGAACACATATAGAGCCCCCTCTTTTGGTAAACCCCCAAAACAGTCATTTTTGGCTCGGGCCATCTTTTGATAGGTTCTTGTAATTCTTACAGGAAGGGTTGTTGTGAAGCTTTATTTAATCATGGTCAGGTTGCTGGTTCGAATCCCCTTATGTGCAAAATTTATTAAACACGTTGAAAAATCGTGAAGCTACGAAACCGAGACCGTGTCTTGCAGCCCTTGGTGGAGGTCACGGTCGAGGTCGAGATCGATGGTGTCACACTCCTTGGTCGAGGTCGTGGTCGAGGTCGCGGTTGATGTCACGGTCAAGGTCCTCAGGACAAAAAATTAAAAAAATTGACAAAGGGTTTGGTAATCGAACAATAAATTTTTAATTTCTCGTGATTTTGTATGGTGCAGAGCATTTTCCACACGACAAAGAATTGATTTGAAGAAATCGAATGTCGACCGTGGTCGATGTGATATCGACCTCGACCACGACCTCGACTATGAAGTGTGAGCAACATCGACCTCGACCAGGAGTGTGAGGACATCGACCTCGACCACGACCTCGACCTCGACTAACCACTGTGAGCAAAGCATGACTCTGTCACAAAATTACCTTCTCTGCAGCAATCTCAGCAAAGCCAGTTTTGCCAGCAGCACATTAAGCGAAACACCATTTTTGATTGGACCGAGTTTGTAGTAAGAATTGGATCAACACTGACCGACTGGTCGAGTCGCGCCAAGTACACCTTTAAAAATGTAAAAATAGTTTATTTATACATATAACAAAACTTATGACTTATCTTTGCCAGGCTCATTCCAATAGCTAGGTAAAGCATCAGCATCTGCCACGGTCAAAATCTCGCTTCTCCAATTGGAGCCAAATATTTTCACTTTATCTCTTAATTATTTGAGCTTAATTTATAGAAAGTTGTAAAGTATGGTACTTTGGTTCGTTCAGGCAATATAGCTTAGCAATCGCCTTAATAAGCATTTTTAAATTTTAACTTGAATTTAAAACAAATTAATTTTTTTACCAGATAGCTGTAATAAAAGAAGGAGCTCCAACTAGAACAAAGTTGTGAATTAATTCTACGTACTGAAATAGTTAAAATAAAAAAGGATAAACTCGAGGCAAAAATAAATATGACATGTTCACTCATAAAAGCAGAAATAGAAGCAAGAGCACCAGTTAACAAAGTCATCAAATTCTTATCGTATTTCAAGCCAGTCAAATCCATGATATACATTATGGATGTTTGCTCACCTGGAAAAATTAAAAATAATTTTTTTAGTAGAAATACACAATTTCTAATTGCTTTTTTCATTATCTGAAAATGGCCAGTTTGAAATAAACTTTTTCAGATACCGTATTTGCTGTAATAATCGGCCATGGCCGTTTATTTTTCAATCCCTAAAAAATCGAAAAAAAAAATTGGATTTTGAGATTTTCGGGTGCTGGACACAATCCGGAAAGTGGAACCAGGAGGGCTCATGGTAACTAAGAAAATGCGTAAAACAGATTTGAAAAATATTGACTCTGGACTGAGATATAGTCTCTGGGGTGGCCGTTTATTAGAGAGTGGCCGTTTAATAGAGAGTGGCCGATTATTAGAGCAATACGGTAATCATTCATAAACAAAAAAATTAATTCTATAGTAAAGGTGCGACGAAAAATCCGGCTGATTATAAATCCGATTCTTGTGATATTCAGAAATTTCGCTTCACTGGTCGACTCTTAATGAGACAGAAACATACTTAGCATATAATGTCGGAAAAACGATTTTCCATTGGTCACCTGTAGTATATAACCGGCCAAGACTTAGGTAGATACAGGGTAACAAACACAGAAATCAAGGAAAGATAGTGTTTCTGACCTTATATACTAAAGCAATCAGGGCTTAAAAGGACGTGCGTTCAAAATTAGTGCTCGCTGATTCAAATTTTGGGTTGGCCAGACTTGCGGACAATATTTTGCGGATGCGTGTGTCCGCACGCGATTATTGCGGACAAAACTTTGCGGATGAGGTTTTGCACCTCAACTTTTGCGGATCAAATCTTGCGGACGCAAGATTTGCGGACGAACATTTGCGGACGAAGACTTGCGGACAAAGATTTGCGGACGAGAATTTGCGAACTTCATATAGCATCGCTTAAGTCACAAGTTCTACTAACTTAGTCTTTAATGCTGTCATCCTTCACTCCGGCTTGAGATACCTTCCTTTTCTGCTCTTTTTCTTCCAAACTTCGGTTTATCCGCAAAAGTCGGTCCGCAAATGTTCGTCCGCAAATGTTGCATCCGCAAAATTTGGTCGCAAGTGTTGCGTCCGCAAAATGTTGTCTGCAAGTCTGGCCAACCCAAATTTTTCCTAATAATTGGATTTCTGTACGGATTTTTAACTTGTACCGGAATACACCAACAATACACCATTGAAACGAATACACCATTTTTAAAGTTGAAGTTGAACATATATTGAAGTTGAACATATATTGAAGTTGAACATGTATATACCAATGATCAATAGGAATTCTCAATCTACCCTGAAACCCTCAAAAACATGTCGAACCACCGAAACCACAACGCTCCAGTAGAAGACTGATAATAGCTTTAAATTTGCATGTATATCCGATTGACGAGTAAATTGACATGTGAATTTGACACGTGAGTCTTGACGCGTAAATTGACACATAAATTCGACATGTAAATTTCAATTCTAAATTTTACACGAGAACTACAACCTAAGGGATACCTTACACCATCCTCATACTATCCCTGCACCATTCCTACACCACCCCTTCACCATTCCCATACAATTCTGATACAGCCTCTACACCATGCCATTGCCACTTTACGACACTACCACACAAGCTCAGATGGTTTAATGTTATTTCTGGTGGTTTGGATAGTTTTGGAGTTTAGAATGGTTAAAAGTGGTTTTAGGTAATTTAGAGTGGTTTGGGTGTTTGAAGCGCTTTGAAGTGGCCTTGAGGGGTTGGGGAGTTGATAGTGGTATGCGGTGTTTAAGACCAGAATCGTAATATTTCTGGTGTGAAATGCTAATTCTGGCCAAAAAATCTAATTAAAAAAAAATTAACTCCACTAAGAATTGGGTTAAATGCACCATTATAGAGTTAAAATTGATGTTAAATGTTGAAGCTTAAAGTTCAGGCCCTACTGCACCTCTTTTAACTTCATGATGGTGCATGCCAGTGATTTTAACTTTAACCTTGAACTATAACTTTACAAATGATGCATGCGCTTGAGCTTCGACTTTATATTGATGCATACCTCTCAAATTTAACTTAAAAGTTGAATCTTTAACTCTATAATGGATGCATAACCCTGAAGTTTAACACTGCTCAACTTTAACTGGATGCATCAATTTGAACACTAAATGTAACTTTAAACTATAACTTTGAACTTCATAATGATGCATTCCGGCGTTGTTTCTAAAAAGCTAAACCTAAAATTAAATTTTAGGCCTGTTTTGTTAGAAACCGAGTTGAAAAGTCCGTACAGAAATCCGATAATTAGGAAAAATTTTAAATGGGCGGGCATGCCTCTCAAAGACAATTAGGCCTGCGAAATCAGAATTTTAGAATCGTGACAAGAAAAAGTTACATGACCCTTTGAAATCAGCCGATTTTCTTGGCTCTTGCTAAAAAATCTTTTATTGCCAAGTATGTTCAGTTTGTCTGTGAAAGATTTTTCTGGGTAAAAAGTTGTATAACAGCCGTTATACAGGTTTAATAATGACCAAAGAATACTGGCAAAAGAATTCAAAAATTAATAATAACTGACCAGTCTCTTCTTCGTTTAACATAACAGCTCTGAGCATGGTCTCCAAATCATAGATCCTCGCTTTCATTATCTCATTTAGAGGAAAAGCGTGCAAAATACCCCTTGAAATTACTTTTCTTCAAGCAAAAAATTATCTTAAATTTTAAAAGCATACCAATAATCGTTTGAGCCAGTTTGCTCGATGTTTACTAACACATTTGGAGTCTTCCCAGCTCTCTTTGTTAGGCCAGACTTAAATATGTGCATTTAACAATTTACCAGTTAACACATAATAAAAAAAAATTCACCCGCCAATACTGGTGGATAGGGTGATCTCTTGGTTTATCTGCAGCTGAGTCCAATTGTAAATGAGAATTTCTGTAACGAAATTTTGCCACTTTTATAAAAAGGTTATCATAAAATTTAGAATTTATTTCCGTTGGTAACCCCTCTCACTGTTTTCGACTGAAATACAAATTTACAGTGAAGTTTTATTATAACTACACCTTTTCGATTTCGTTCCCGCCTAAGGTCCGATAATTTTTTCAACTTAATTGTCGAAATATTTGTGAATTGTATTAGGTCAATATAGTCTCAAAAATAGCAGAGAATTCTAATTTTGGCGTACGTATCGGTCTATTTTCCAAGTAAGACCCGCAGTTTTTGATACAGTAGCACCCCTTTTTTAATTTGGTGCTTTTCATTGTGATAAAGGACACACTAAGCCATCAATGCTATCAAATAATGGAAATGTTTTTGTTTATTTTTAATCCGGAAAGTACTCAAAAAATAATTTCAAAATAATTCTTTTCTGAATTGACTTGGTACCCGCCTTTCGAAATATCCCCATCGGCAACGGCATGCCCCTTCAATGAGACTTCAATGTAAATGAGGGACTGTACTGTAATAATACGTTTGTGATTTTGCTGATAATGATCATTTTAAAAGACCATGCTCACGGTGGTCTGGTGGTCCTACGCCAATTCGATTTTTTTCCTAATCGTTAGATTTACGTACGAATTTTTTTATTGAGCTCCCAACAGAACTAAACCTTAAAGTTTAATTTTTAGGCCTTATTTTTTTAGGAACCAAGTTTAAAAATCCAAACAGAAGATCAATGATTTAGGAAAAATTTCAAATTGGCGGGAACCACCGTGAGCATGGTTCTTTAGACATTCGAAAAAAACAGTTATAAATAAATTTTATAAGAGGCAAAAGTGTTTAAGCAAAAATGTTTAACAAACCTACCGTAAAATCAAATGATTCTTCATCTTAGGCACAATTTCCTCGAAGTTGTAATTGTGTCCTTTAAGCCACCGCAATAAATTAAAGTCAGTATCATAGTATGAGTAATCTTATAAATAACTTTAATTTCAAACAATTTCGTTGTGAAGTGGTTATTTACCTGATCTTTGACCGCTTCGCGAAGCTTCTCAATGTGCTCCTTGTCTGTGCTGGAAATATTGGGTGTGGTGGCATTATTTCTGCAAGAGAAAGTAAGAATACAGTGAAAAAAAGTTCAGACGTTGAATCAATGGTTACTCAAGGACATTGATGTCTCCTGCAAATTTTTGCAGAGATTTCGCGCAAAGACACTAGAGATGATGGTGGGGGTGGAGGAGGAATATATACATGTCAACTAGGTCAAAATAACCCTCTTTTCTGCATAAACACCATGTCTCTTTTTGTATAAAATATAAAAGTGCAAAATAATGCATGATTGATCAAAACCAACAGGGAAATGACCAGTAAAGACCGTGATATGCAATTAATACAGCAAGATAAGAGTTTTGGCTAAAACAGTTGATTTAGTTAGCTGTTTCAGACAGCAATAAACGTAATATTTCAATCACAAGAGGCATATTTTATCTTGTTAATACCTTCTAGAATATGTTCTAACTATCAATAGCTAGTAATCAATCCCAAGTTAGAGAGCGACCGGAATCGAACCAGCGCAGAAAATGCCTTTTACGCGCACAATTTCGAAAATTTAAAGATAAAAGGTTTTAAGTACAATCGAAATTTTCAATGAAAATGGGCTTCACAAGGTATAACGAGTAAAAAAACTAAAATTAGCTTTGTCAAAAAAACTAAATAAAAACATCATAAAAACCTATAAATGTCCATTTTACGATAATCTGCCCCGATATACAGACCCTCAAAGTCAAAGAGGATCAGGAGTACTATTGGAACATTTAAGGCAGTCGTAAAAACAAATGTCAGAGATATATGATTAATAGTAATAAAAACTTTGAAAATTAAATTTAAATATAAATTTTCTCTAAATTTAAGATTTTAAAAGAACAACAAAAATGCATTGACAAGTATATCTTTCACAATAACCACTATCCCAGAAACCAAGAATATTAAAATCCGAAACTGTGATATCGCGGAAATCGATCTGATGTTCCATTTTCTTATTTTTTCGTAGTAGAGAAGTGAAAATCAAGTGATAGGAGAACAAAAAAGCTGGTAGACCAGCAGAGATAGCTGTGAAAACCCGTTTACATGCACATACAATCCCTTTCTTTGCTGATTAAGAAACAATTTTCAGCCAATTTTTTTTAGAACAACTTACGGCAAGGTCTAAGTTATTTTTGTCTGGTTGGGGGAGTTATTACGTATGTGCATTCTCCATTTAGGCTGTTTCTTTACAGTTCTTGAACTTTTTCACGAGTAATTAATCACTGGAAATGATGAAAACTTTGTGTGTGTTTTCTAACTCTACCATTTGGGTCATCAATTATTGTTTAGAAAAGTGTATTGTGAACGGTTGGTGAGTCTTGTTTTAAAGTTATCAATAATTTTAATTAAGGGTATTCTCATATATATTTTTTATAATACATTTTTTGAAAAATGAAAAATTGGCATGGCGAGGTTTGCGGATAAACATTTGTGGGAGGTCATTTGCCGCATCGATTTTGCGTTCAGATTTTTGCGGACCTGCATTTGTGTACGAACATTTGCAGAAGGTTATTTGTGCCATGACATTCGAGGACACGACATTTCGCTAATGTCGCTCTTCAAATGTCGTTCCGCATAAGTCGGCTGTAAATGTCCTGCCGAAAATAAGGGAGGGGGCCGTTTCGTATTCGCGTTTCTCGTATTTGACAAAACTCGTATTCGTAGAATTTAAATTCGTGTTCTTGCGTTGTTATCTCGGCCAACTTTTGAAGTTCACTCTTCGGTAAGTTACCACTCATTTTGTAGCCAGTAAGATAAGCTACAAAATGAGTAACTTACCGAAGAGTGAACTTCAAAAAGTTGGCCGAAATAACAACGCCAAGAACATAACTTCCAATTCTGCGAATACGAGTTTTGTCAAATACGAGAAACGCGAATACGAAACGGCCCTCTCCCTTATTTTCGGCAGGACATTTACAGCCCGACTTATGCGGAACGACATTTGAAGGCGACATTAGCGAAAGACATTTACGGACCAACATTGCGAAAACGACATTTGTGGAAACAACTTTTGCGGATTGATATTTGCGGAAGGACATTTGCGAAATCGACATAAAAAGCTTTCAGAGTATTATATTATTAATATCATTGAACATTGAAAGCACAAGTAAAAAAAATATTTTTTTAACACTAACGCTATTAGTTTTCAGTTGCGGAAAAAGTTACCGTTCGATCAAGACTGGAAGCATCAAAGTTTAGTGAAACTGTCTGAGTAGTGCTGAAATACCAGGGGATTGGCTATAAGGGTTGAAACAATTCTAAACAGTTTTCACATAGGAGTTACAGAGATACACTATGACCGAAAAAGCAAAAATAAATTGAATTTATTTGCGGGAATTTACAGATTTTACAGAAAAAGGGTTAGGAAACAACTAAAGTTATATTTTTTTCGATTTGGGGGATGTATACCCCTCGATTACATAGGCGAGTCGAGTCGAGCTCGTGTTTTCTCAACCTTTCGTCGATCAGAGAGCATTTTTATTATACTTTTTGTTATTTTGTTCTTTATATAATACAGTCAAAACCTCTATATAGCATCCCACAAGGACCGGCCCTGCCCGGATGCAATGTAGAGGTGGACGCAATATAGAGGGTCGATTATAGGTAATTTCTTTGCAGGCCAACCAAACAAAAAAAAAAGCGGATGCAATAAAGAGGTGGATGCAATGTAGAGGGTTGCTATATAGAGGTTTGACTGTAAACCAAAGCTTAGATTTAGGCTATCTTCTACATCAATAAATTATTTTATTGGTGTGACAAAAATGTATGTAACAGTACGAAGGTTGTAGGCTGGTCGAGGTCCAGGTCGAGGTACCTCGACCATCCTAGATATCACATTTACTTTTATTACAATAATGAAATAATTTCTGATGTAAAGATAGCTTAGAATCTTAGCTTTCGTTTTGATATAAGAATAACAAAAATATGAAAAAATCCTCTCTGATGACCAAAAAGGTTGAGAAAACACGAGCTTGACATGGAAGCACCGGTAAGTATTTGATGAGGAAGTAGTTAAATATAAGTAGGGATTGAACCTTTCCTGTAATGAACGAGTGTCCGACAAAACTAGAAAAAACAGAAGTGAAGTCTTTTTTTATTAGAAACCTCAAAAAACGTTTACCAATCTCAATTTTTCTATCTAATTTGCTTTCCAAATAAAGTCACTGTCGGCATAACGCCACCTGATCAAGTTCGTTCCTCCTGTTGTCCGATTCTTTTTTTTAGAAACGGTTGGCAAAATCGGAATATCTGCGATATTTTGGACTATCCCAATTGGGTAAAAAAAGTGTCGGACCATAGGCGGAATGAACTGAGGGAGTGGAGTTATATCGACAGTACACTGTAGCTAGCTATGTTTTCTGTGTATTTGATACTATGAAATGCTGAAAAACAAGATCTTCGTTGATTTGGGAGAGCCGCGAAAAAAGATCACAATACAAACTCTGCCATTTATTTTTTATTTGATTTCGAGGTTTGTCAATGCACACTGTTTACCTCAAACTCGTCAGCCTAATCACAACAGACAATTTACCCTCGTGATATTGTTTAAAAACAATCTTTACCTCCCATTACGTTGATATATTGATCGTTGGAAAACTTTTTTCCAATTCATCATAAAATTTATCTTCTATTTTGTGACGCTCTTTTTTGTTTTGTCAATTACCTTTTGTGTTCAGTATCAAACACAACAGCCAGACTGATCAATATAAGTGACCAGTCTGCTGATTAATGTTAATCTAACTTATCTAACGAAAAACCCTCCGAATATAATTGTCCTACCGCTCACAATTTGTACTCTCGTTACTCATTATCAAATCTTTTGATAGAGTAGCAATATGTTTCTGTTTGTACAAAGTCGTGCATTATAACCTGGAATAGTAAGTATCGCATCCATGCTGAGTTCCACATTCGTGGCTATATAAGAAAAATAGGGTAAGGCCCTTATTGTCAAAATTTTCTCATTTTTCGAATTTTCGCCTTTCAGACTTTTTGGCTATTAGTTTCATATATTCATTCATTTAATTATGCGCAGGTCATAACAGCACAATTTAGGAGGAGCTCAAATCAGTCCTGAACTGCGAGAACCCATAATTAGAAAAAAATGCGAACTCAAAATGAGAAAAAATAGGAAAATGCCAGTGACAATTATTTTTCTTTTCGTAAAAAGACTTTTTTGCTAAGTTAAATAAGTTAAAAGTTTTTTCTACCGCAGTAAGACTTTTTTTTTTCATAATATGGTCACTTTTATGCCACAATTTGGTGCTGTAAGCGACTTTTCATGACAAAAACAATAGGTACGCGGTCGCAACAAAGTAATTTAGTTCCAAAGTCTTTTACGGCAGCTAAAAGTATTTCTTCTGCAAAAAAGTTTTTTTATGTCAAGAAAATATTGTCTCAAAAGCTAACGCAAACAGCGAAATAGCGAGAGTTCTGAAATTATTGGTCATTTTTTGAATATCACGATTTTATCCTTAAAAATGAAACATTTGATCCTGCTACGCCTTTTCAAAATGGCTAGACTAAAAACCATGCCTAATTTAGCAGATGAGTGCCAATCCTTACGCTCAACTAAAAAATTCAACTGATTGTTTCGCAAACGCTTCGCTTTCTCCGAAACTTCAGGTTATTTTTTGTAACTCTTTACATTTTTTTACTCTTTTGAAATCTTTCAGGAAGCCCTAGCCAAGAGACTTAATCAGGTATACAAACTGTACCATGGATGGCTATGCCTACACTAGCTACAATTGGTTTTATTTTGACCCTAATCTTATTGGTGCTGTGTATTTGGCCATCCGTCAACACAGAGTCTCTCGTAAATGCTACGTTTTGCTGTTGAACAGGGCTATTGGAGACGTGCTAGCCTGTGTTATTGCTTTTGTAATCATCACCTATGTGCTTCTAGTGGCTGATGATGTCAAGTAAGCTGCTCTTTTAACTTTACACTGACTCTTTTTACGAAAAAATATTTTTGGGGACAGAAAGTTATTTCGGCAAAAACATTTACTTTATTTTATCTTATCGAGATATCGTTTTCATACGAAAATTTTTGCAAGGCACTGTGCTTCATGGGTGAGAAGTTACACTCTTTTTGATATGTCTAAAAAGATTTGATTTTTGGGCGACAATTGAGATAGAAATAGACATTGCACTTTAATATAACGTAATTTGTCATTCGTCAAAAATAATCGTGATGACAGCTCGATTTTGTTACAACATTATCTGCAAAGACTTGCAGGCAGGATATAACTTGTGGGAAATACGTAGACACCACGAGCAAATTTAAAATTCACGAAAGAAAATAATACAATGCCCGGTTCCGGTGCGGTGCCCGTGCCGAAATTTTAGAGGTCGGTGCCGGTGCGGTGCCCGGTGCGGTGCCCGTGCCATCATTTTAGAGCTCGGTGCCGAACTGGTGCCGCACCAGCAAGTGGTATGTATCATACCCGGCAACAGCTAACTAAGTTATAATTCGCCTCGAAACAACACAATAATGTTGATAACATTGTTCATTTTTGCAATTTAGCTGAAAAATTCAAAATTAACTTGATAATTTTTTAACATATATAAAAAATGTTCGGTGCGACACCGCACCGGCAGCACGGCACCGGCGGTGCCCGGTGCCGGTGCCGGTGCCGAAATTTTAGAGGTCGGTGCCCGGTGCGGTGCCCCGGTGCGGTGCCCGGTGCCATCATTTTAGAGCTCGGTGCCGAACTGGTGCCGCACCAGCAAGTGGTATGTATCATACCCGGCAACAGCTAACTAAGTTATAATTCGCTCGAAACAACACAATAATGTTGATAACATTGTTCATTTTTGCAATTTAGCTGAAAAAATTCAAATTAACTTATAATTTTTTAACATATATAAAAAAATGTTCGGTGCGACACCGGCACCGGCAGCACCGGCACCGGCGGTGCCCGGTGCCGGTGCCCGTGCCGAAATTTCGGATGTCGGTGCCGGTGCGGTGCTTGGTACCAAAATTTTCCAAGCCGGTGCCCGGTGCCGAAATTGCAAAATTTACAGCACTGAATCTGAGACGCTATAAGATGGTAGAAGAGCCTGTTATTTCCAACATAAAAGTTTGAAGAGCAAGGAACGCAGTCTAGGAAGCGAAATCAAGTTTGAAAGAAATTGAAAAAAAATTTAAAATACATTTACGACTACGGGTGGGCGAAATCCTTGGTGTAACTTCGATAAAAGATTTTGTTGACATTTTGTCTTGGAAAAAATATTCCAAATATACAGTTTTATAGCCCTATTCACCTTCTTTCGAATAGTATATATAGTTTTTATTGGAATATTTTGAAAAAGCCATTATTTGGCTAAAAACACACGTGAGGTCATTTTAGGTTTGTTTTGATAGGCATTTTTATCACTTTAACTGATCAACTTTTAATTGCAAGTTTAACGCAACAGCAAAATTAGAGCACCATGTGTAGCGCAGTTTAAGAGCTACAAAACCCATTTCACAGAGTAACTTTTAAAGATCTTAGTGTTGAGATATGGCTTTTTTTTTAAATCAATTTCTTGAAAATGACAAAAATCGAAAAAATTTGGAGAGAAATTGGGAATATTTTTTCCAAAACAAAATGTCAACAAAATCTTTTCTCAAAGTTCTGCCAAGGACTTTTGCCCGACCCGTTATATTTATACTACCTTGATTAAAGTTTTTCTATTGTTGAAATCTTTTAGGATCAATAATTGATCAACTATTGATCAAGTCTGTACAGCATGACGCAAAAAAATCACACTTTTGAAAAAAATTTTGACCCAAATTTTCGTTTTCAATTTTTTTTTGTTTGCGTTTTTATTTAAAAAACGCTGCTACTTTTTTATAATTTCTTCGTTTTTAGAATCAAGTATGAATCTAATAGCTCCCAGATGGCTTAAATACTGTCATTGATTTTTTGGGGAAAAAGGAAGAAGCTATCTATTAAATTTTTAAAAATGTGACTGTTTTTTGTGTCACCCTGTAAAGCCAATGTAAACAAAAAGAAAAAGTTTTGGTTGAAGAATACCGGAAATATAATTTCTGGTTGCATTCCGTCACTTTTGGTATAGGGAACAAATAGCACAATTTCAAAATTTAATAATGCGTTGAAATTCTCTCTTATATCTAAGTTATTCAATTTTCAGCAGAAATATTATGCAGCTTTTGGATGGTTCTTTTGTGGTAATTTGCCATCTTTCTAATTCACTCTTCTCAGTAATAAAAAATATTGACAGGCAGTTTTTGGTCTTCCATGGTCTCTTATGTCTCTTTAAGTGTGCTCAAAGTTTACGCGATAGCTAAACCGCTGAACTATAGGAAGAAGGTGACTATGAAAAGGTGTATCTACTTGATGCTTTTCAGGTTTACTGCTTTTTATATTTGCTAATTGTGTTACAAACAGCTCTAATTTAGTTGGTTTTATCTTCCTACTGATGACCACCTATGCTATCTCAGTCACAGCTTTGGTTAAAATTCCATCGCTCAATTTGTGGTCAGGATGCAAATTGGAGACTTGGTAGGTGCGAACCTTTACATGTTTCCAAATAAAGTCATACTTTGACAAACGGACACCCCCTCAATTTGTTTCCCTGCTGGGTCCGACACTTTTTGCATGACTTTTCGCGTATTCACTGAATGTTTTTCGTTAATCTGGTCTCGAAAACTGTAAGGATTAACATTTTACGGTCATTTTCATGAATCTTGCAGTTCTGGCATTAAAAGCAGCAAGTTTCAATAAAAAGATACCTGTAAATATCTACTTATCGAAATCCACGAGTTTTAATGTAAAACTGCAAATTTTGGTTGAAATGAACGGAAAAATCACAATCCTGACAATTTTTGTGATAGGATTGACAAATTAGGTTTAGAAAACGGACAAGCGGGGAACTAACTGTGGGAGCTGTCCGTTTATCGAGGCTCGACTGCAGTTTTAAAAGTATAAATTAATTATTTGTCTTTGGTTTAGCCTTAGGCAAATGTACAGACTTCGCAACCTGACTACCGTCATTGTGTACTTTTACTATTATGCTTCTTGCTGACAGGTTAAGCTAAATTTAACTTAAAATCTAATTTTTAGTATTAAATGAAATCCATTTTCAGTTCTTTTGGTGAGAAAAGCCAGAAAGTTGGCCAGTTTTTTTCACCAGAAGTCCGTCAACACTGAAAGCTCAATTAAAAAAAAGAAGAACAGATTCCCATTGTGGAAACTAGCTCTAAATGTGGGCACTTTTGCAGCCTTCAACCTATTTTATGTAATCTGGGCAATCGGCCTGTTGATAAACACAGACAGGTGCTTCTTCCTCAGAAACTTTGCAATGGTAGGCGGTCTTGTTAATTAATTTGCATGAAGCGCGGAAAGTTTTTAGATGATGCGTTTTCTAGGCATGATCAGGTATATTTTCTTTTTAACTGTGCATTTGAAGCAGGGCATAAATCACGAAACTTCACCAATAAATTTCTGAGTGTATTCAGAAAGTTGATAATATTTAAGCCTATAGCTTTTTTCTGGGCCGATTTCCAAATTCTACAAAAATAAATCACCTCAACTCGTTATAAAACTTTTTCAAGCTCCTACGTGAAGAGAGGGAGGATACAAACTAAAGGAAGATCAAGGAAAATAATGTTTTTGACAGCACTTATTCCAAAAACGTAAGAGAAAACTGAATCGAGCTTAAGTTGAGAAAAGTTTGGAATTAAAAATATGTTGCCCATTTTAATCATGCTTTGATATACCATTCTGTACCATTCAGTCGATTGTCGTCAAAAAGTGCGCTTTAATCCAGTGCTTCTTGACATTATTAGTAGGGTAAGATCCAGTCGGCTAATCAAAAACTTGGTTTTTATGGCCAATAAAGGAATACCGGATTAAGAAAACGGACCGAGATCGTTGTTTGTGGGAAAAACCAGGGGTTTTTTAATCGGCTGGTCCGAAAAAACCGACATATATTATTCTAGTTTTTAGCTCGAAAATAAAGAATTGACATTGATGATCTAGAAGATGTGTTTAGGTCGAGCTTGTTGTTTCGAATAGTGATGGATCCCATTTTAAGTTTTATCACAGATCTTCAGGTAAACAATTTTGTGGGCAACTCAAAACAAAAAGGTCAATTTAGATCAGAAGGAGCACTCTATCCATGCTAGGTATCTCAGGAAAAGTATTTCCATTCGTGTCCTTCCGCAAGGACATGCAAAGTGAAGAGGAAAACTCTTCGGAGTGTGTGGGGTTACCAGGGAGACCAGGTTGTCGGCGAGTCAAGAGCGGCTAGTTTGCGAGAAAGCCAGTTGCCCCAAGTGGTACAAACAGCTTTTGCCTCACCTGTTCAACGGGTTAAATCAGCTAAGTGAAAATTGGATTACACACTCCCACTCATCGTTGTGACTAGCCTTTGACAAAGATCTCAATTTATACTTGTTATTTAATTATTTATATTAGATTTTGATTTACAGTTGATTTTTTTAAAAAATAAATTACGGTTGAACTGACAAAATGTCATCTTTTTGTCGTAATTCTCTTTTAGTCGTTCAAATAGCGCCTTTTCTTTCTGAAGCAAATTAGCCGTAAGCGCTTCTCTATCCAATAAATTACTATTTCTCTTATTTTTGTAAAAAATGAAGTCTTTGTTGAAACAAAAAATATTTAGAAACATTTTAGTAGTATACCGTATATGCTCTATTAATCGACCCACTCGACTTAAAACACTTATATCTACGCTAAGAGCAAACATTTCGCAAAGCTGTTTATTTATATTTACTCCTGCGGGCTCTACCGATTCTTATTTTTTGGATTTTGGGTTTACATCCGAAAAACTCGAGATTGACCTAACATTTTTATGATTTTGAGAGGCTTTAAAAATTATCGATCATGGTCATTTATAAAAGATTCCTGGTGTGTCGTCCGTAAGTCATCCCTACAGGGACGAAGCTGGAAGGGAGAAGTAGGTAATTTTGGAGGACTTTAATTTCATAGTAAATAAAGATTTCAAACCTAAAAAACGAATTTCTTCCAAAAAAACTGTTATGTGTATTCGGAAATTCGAAATTGCCATTTGCATTAATGGTGGTGGTCTTTCAGGTTTGATCAAGCAGATTTCACGTTACCACCAAAAGTACACTTTATTACCAATACAAAATTAGAATATGTATATAGCAAAAGGGCATAAATCTACAGCATATCACTTGTTGGATCGTCCTCAGCCCCAAACAATGATTTAGAGATGTGGGCACTGGTCTCTTGACTGAGATTTCTCAGAGCTTCTCCTTTAGTCAGATTTTGATTTTGGCTCCACACCATTAGTTTGAACAATTTCTCCAGCTTAGAAGTAGGGCTTTTATTGAGACACGCCAGTGCTACTTCGTTCACCTCGTTGGCCAACATGTTACGCTGATTCAGACTCATCAAATATCCGAATGGAGAGCTCTCTGGGTTGTCAAAGGCTAACAAAGCATAGGTTTGCTCTAACTTGGTGAACAGTTCTGGTGGCTGTTCACATTTGTCCAAAAGGTAGTCTTGTGCAAAGGACAGAACTTTGTCGATATCTCTGAAAAACAACAGCGTTCATTTTCATAAAAAAAATCCAATTACCCTTACTCTTTTTCAAAAACATATTTATTTTTAGAATGTAAAGCTTTTAAATTCCGTAAATGACTAATTTACAAACTAATTTACACAGTGAATTGAAATTTGTTCTACAGAAGTCTGCAGCGAAACTCCTAAAACTTACACAGGATGAAAAAAGAGGTAGGAAATTTCGGAGGTTTTAATTTTACAGTACATTAGATTTCAACCCTAAAAAACAAATCCCTTCCAAAAACTGTCACGTGTATTCGAAAACTCAAATTGCCATGTGCATTAACGGTGAGAGGTAGGCGGTACCTTCCTAACTCCTATAAGACCTGCCTAATCTTGAAGGTCGCTAGTTTGACTTTAACTTTTTATTTTGCTGTCTCATTATTGGAAACTTATTTGCAAAAGTCCTCACGGAAAAACCGCAAAAACCATCAGTGATGTCAACAAATGCAAAAAATGCAGATGCCATTTCAAACCGCATGTGCAATTTTAAAAGTGCATATGAAATTTGAAAATTCACATGCATATTTATGCACTTATTGACATTACTGCTTTAAATAAAGGAAAAAAATTCTTAAAGCTTGCAGGGCTACGGTATTTTGAAAGCTCAATGATCCGACTCGCCACCTCTATTGTGGTAGGTCATATTACCCCTAGATTGCAGTGGGAGGTCGAAATTTGAAATAAAGTGCTGCCCTCGTCATTATTTAATCTAATATAGAAGACCAGCCATAACTAATACCGAATAATCGAAGGGCATGTTTAAAATAGCTTAACCATCAGTGACCTGTAGTCTTATCTTAGCGCCTTTTTATCATGAAGTTAATAAATTAAAATATATATAATCTTCGAAGCCCTCAAATCTCACTTTTTTCTAATTAGCTCAATTAATTGCTGTCTGAGAAGTTTGAAGTGAAGTCTTCCATTCTCCTCCAACAGGTTTGGTGCTAGTTCTGAAAAGCACGAAAACTTTAAATATTCTCGAGTTTAGAGTGACTACCTTGTATTTGTTGGAGTGCTCCTTCTAAATCGCCGTTGACAATAGAATTGCTGTAAAACAATCTTTTTAACAAAAAAAAGATTTATTCTCGAAATTACCGAATATTGTTTCTTTGTTCCAAACTATCTGCACTGGGTGTGTTTTCCTTAGGAAATGGTATCTCAGAGCATAGCTGATCGGCAGCCTCTTGGTAACCTGTGCAAATGAGGTAGTCAACCACCAATTCTTGTAACTTCACCGGATCCACATCGTCACTAACACCTGCAACACTTTCAATAAACGTGGTGTTTAAAAGAATCTGACAATTTTTAAATTTTGTATGTCACTGCTATTTTTTATAATATTTCAAACTGCTGTAAGAATCTGAAGTGTAGTTGGAGCTTACCTTGGAGATTTCTGAATTTTTCGGCAAATCTTTTAGATGTTTTTTTATAACACTCTGTGATTGGTGATAAAAAAAATAAGCTCTCCAACAGGGTTTCAGGTCAACAATTTTGATAAAAAGTTTATCCGGAATTACTCTTTCAAATCAGCCCAATATTTATTCTTTGTGATAAAAGACGGGAAGCAAACAATCTTAAGGCTATTTTGGTTTCTCAATAAATCATTCGCACACACCAAAAAAACTGAAGCGAAAATTTGGGAAAAGACGGGATGGCACCCAGTTATATTTTGTCCAGTAATTCGTATTGAAAGCATAAAGAATTAAATGGAAAACTTACTACTCATAAAAGACTGATACCAGCCTGAAGGATAAAAAATTAAAGAATAAAGTAATAAAGTTATACAATAAATATCGTATTATCTTCAATGATCGCTCTTTCCCTTTGAACTCTCTTAAACTTCTAAGCTTTTGTCTTGAGATAAATTTAATTTTTTGTTCCAGTTGAAGGGTTATCATTGATTTTTTCCCAGGCTATACAGTAAACTTAAGCGGGAGTAATAATTATCATTTATAAGGGTGAAAAATCCAAACAATCGTACCCTAAGTCAATTTGTTTTTAAATGCTATTTGATATTTAGAAAACGATTTCTGAAATTCAATTCTGCATAATTTCAGTTATCCAATGAGTCCCTAAAAGCATTCGGCTTTGATTAAAACCTTTTTGTGGACAAAGTTGAATAATATAGGTACCGTAATTCCTCTTATAAGGCGGCCCCTTCGACGTCAGGGCCAGCTCAGGACATTAGCTTCTAGGAAATTAATGATGCTAGGAAAAGCCCCTTCTAGGAAAACATGCATATAGGAAAAGGCCAGGCTAGGACAATTCACACTCGAACAATGACATTTTTGGACAGTAGACCCTAGGACAATAGACCCTATTACAATGTCGTTTTTGGAAAAGCGCCTTTCAGGAAAAGGAACACTAGGACAATTTACTCTAGAACAATCGCTTTTTAGGACAATTCATTTTTCCTATATGCGTGTTTTCCGAGAAGGGGCTTTTCCTGGCATTATTACTTTCCTAGAAGTTAATGTCCTGAGCTGGCCCTGCCCCATCGACTTTGAAGACCTATATCTCAGCCAGGAAAAACCTTTCCAAAGCTGTTTATTGCGTTTCCATAACTCCCGCGAGCTCTACCGATTCCTCTTTTTCGATTTTAGCTGAGCACCCAAAAAGTTTGAGATCGACCTAGAATTTTCTTGATTTTTCGGATGTTTGAAAAAGTATCGCCTTATTAGATAAAATACGGTAGCTGTAATTCTGTAGGACGGAATCGAAAACTTTATTTACTGAAAATCAAAATAGGATTTATATTCTGATAAATGACTCAAGTTGCGATTTTTCGGAACATTCACCTATCATTTAAAATCAAATAGGAAAGAAAATTTTCTGTCGAAAAAATTTAAAAGATAAAGTCTCTAACGATTATTAAAGATAATACGGTTTTTTCTTTCAGGCCAAACTAACTTTGATCTCCTTCGTAATCATCCACAATTAAATCCTTGACTGAAGGTTCTTTTCTCAAAGTGGGCAAATATCGAAACACATCATCGTCGTCTTCTTCGTAATCCATTTATAAGTCAGTCAATCGAAAGCACAAGCAAAAAGCCTAAAGCAAAACAACAAGTTAGTTCACTAATATTGGTCCACACTCACTAAAAACAATAAGCTGGAAGAAAAGGTGAGAAAAGTTTCCGGAAAACAAGAAAAAGTTTTGGAAAAACACAAAGCCAAATGAACTTTATGTATAATTTTTTGGTTATTCAAAAATTAATTTTATCTTTTTATAATAGAAAATTTGTTTTTTTTCTTCAAATTCTTAGAAAAGCATGAATCCAGCACAGTGTTTGAAGGATTTGGAAAGTTGCGGGATCGGTGAGTTGCTGAAAGAAACACGAAACCTTTTTGTAACACTAGATCATTTTTCAGCAACTTCCAATAATCTAAGGCAACTACTGACAACATGTCAGGTGATTTTACAGACAAAAATAGCAAAATCAGTTATTTGCTTAGAGATATTTTTAAAATTAGCATTTTTGTGTACAGCTTCTGAAAAAATCCTTCTAAAACTGTTCTTCTAACAGTGAATTTTTTTTGGCATTTGGGTTTTTTAAATCATGGTGTGGAATTGTTCGTAGTGATTTTTATAAACCTAAAGTCGATTGTGTAAGCTGAGTTGATATCAAAAACGGTCTTTTAAATCAGTTTGTTACAGGATCCAGTAGAGGCAATAAAACAATTCCAAACAGAAAACAGCATTCAGGTAGCTGTTTAGTAAAAACAAAGTTCAATATCCACATTTAAGCTTTCTTCTTTAAAACCTGTGATGAAGTGAGTATTTTGCAATTTATTAGAATAGTGAGTGCGTATCACAAAAAGCAATCTTAAAAGTTTAATAAAAAATGAAAAAAGTACTTATGCTGTTGACGCGCCACCCCAAATTTTTGTTTTTTGACAATATGGAATTGTATCGAATTGTATTGTATTGAACTGGAATTGTATCATATTCTTGCTTGCCATATCATAACACCAGAAATAGGAAAGCTTGAAAATCTGAAAGATATAATGTGAAAAAGAAAATTGATGATGAAAAACCTCTTTAAGTGATAAGTGAGCGCCTTCAAAAAATGTTCCTACGAGAAAACCTTTCTTCTTTCGACATGCCGAGACATTCCCACTTCGAGTAGTTTCGCCGAACAAAGCAAAAAATACAAAAAATGTTTTAGCAAAACAAAAAAAAAGAAAAATTTGGGGTGGCGCCGTCAACAGCATAAGTACCTGAAAAAACAATTAACCCATTTATAGTACAGTCGAAATTTGATATAGTGACACCTGGCAGTCGATTGGTTTTGAAAAAACTTAAAAAGTAGGCTAAAGTGACACTCCAATAAAGTGAAAGTCGTGGATTGGTCCCTAGAGGTGTCACTACCATACTTCCTCTAATGGCTCTATCACAATTGAAGGTGTAAATGTAAATGTAAGTGTAAGTGTAAATGTAAGTGTAATGTAAGGTGTCTTCACAATACCAAAAACATTTACACTTACACTTACATTTACACTTACGGTTTTCACAATACCATGTAAGTGTAAATGCAAAGTTTTCACTTATTTTCGTTTTTTATTGCTAAATATGTGTTTTTTTAACAAATATGGATTTTTAAAAACAAATATGGATTTTTAAAATATCGATATATTTTTATCTGAAATACTAATGAACTATTCTCGGTTGACAAGCCACTCTTCATACTCACTACAAATTTTGTTGATGTCTTTTTTGAATTCCAAGAGAGTTTTCGGCTGCTCTGCGTTCTGGATTCGCTTGTAAATCTCATCAACCGTCTTTGCACTGGAAGAGATATCTACGCTTGGAGACGAGTGATCTTGGTAAGAGTTGTAAGGATAGCCTCCTCAAAATTCTTTCTCTTGCTTGCACACTTTAGGTTATTTCTTTTAATATTTCTTTCTAGTAGAAGAGCTCACTACCATGTGTTCAGGTGTATTGATGGGAAACACATCGAAATTAAAAAGCCCCCAAATCCGGCTCTCTGTACTTCAACTACAAATCCTACTTTAGCACTGTTTTAATGCTGGCCTGCGATCACAACTATAAAATTATTTATGCCGATGTGGGCAGTTATGGACATGAGAGTGATGCCGGAATCTATGGTGTTCTGCTTTTAAGACAGCTATAGAAGATGGCTCTCTCAACCTTCCTCCAGCTAAACTTCTGCCCAACAGCCACATCAAAATTCCTTGCTATTTCCTTGGCGATGGAGCATTCCCTCTGTCCAACTATATGATGAAACTTTTGGGCAAGCTCACATGGAACACGATGAAAAATCTTCAACTACCGCATCAGTCGAGCCCGAAACCGCATTGAAAACACTTTCGGCATCATGGCAATGAAAGTGGGCGATTCTACTAAAGCCTATCGAGTGCTCCCATGAAACAGCCGATGATATTGTTGTGGGCAATCTGTGTTTTGCACAACTTTTTAAGAGAGAATATGGAGGAGGAAATTGTGCTTGACAGAGTAGTGGCAGCCTTCAGAGCTTGGCCTGGTAAACAGTGACTGAAAATAGAGAACGAGGGAGCCGTAGTGCAAAGGAAATCCGCAAGAAGCTTGTTGAATTTTTTAATGGTGCCGTAGTGTGGATTTCCAAGAAAATATGATTTGATTGAAGTTTGATTAAGAATATCATTAATTGAAACTTTCCACTACTAGCAGTTAAATTCAAAAAATATATATTTGTTGATAAATAAGCAGGATTTTAGCAATAAAAATTAATAAGTAAATATTTGCATTACATTTACATTTGTATTGTGAAGGGTAAGTGTAAATGTAAGTGTAAGTGTAATGTAAGTGTAAATGTAAGTGTCTTCACATACCAAAACATTTACACTTTACATTTACATTTACACTTACAATTGTGATAGAGCCATAATAGAATGACCCCCTAAATTCAAAGCTTTTGCAAAAAATGCATAGAACAAAATAATCTTTTATTTCCAATTATTGAACACATTTTAAGATTGCTAGATCTGCACGGAGTTAGGCGTTCAGAATATTACGAGATGTTACACAATGACTTGACGGATAAAGTATTAGCAAAGCTGAAATCATTGGGCGAGAAGAGAACACCTGGGAATGTACTCAAACTAGAGGTTTTTAAGCATCGCAATAATCTTTTCCCACCCCATAACTTTAGCAACAACTTGAGAAATCCTTTAAGCTCTACAGAGTGGAGGCCATTCGGCCCATCGTGCTCGAAACCTTGAGACTGCTTCCAAAAGTTGCGGACAGGTAAGATATGAAAATTAAGTTCTGATGTGAAATTTTGAGTTCAGATATTTAAAACTAATAGTCTGCGACAAAGAATTCTACAATCTCTGTTCGGTCACAGGTAATATCTTACAAGGAAGGGAGCCGGGCTGTGACCGGAAGGAACTTTGATGAAATTTTTTTTCTGCGTATTCTTGTAGAGTCCCTAAGAAATCTGGCTCGGCAGCTCTGTAGGTCTACAAAAAGTGAGACAAAGGTCACTCAAATTCTAAAAACACTTCGATACCTATATCATGGGTTTCATAACTGACCCGTGGGTCAAGAGTCATTCCTAAAAATTTTGTTGACTTTTAGAGGTGTGAAGTCAAATTCACAAAATATTTGGTTACACAAGATTAAAAAAGAACACCAGGTCACAGTCAGGGTCCTTCGTTGTTGAGTTTATTAAAAGACCATGGTTTTGCGCGCAGCGGCATGTGCAAAATTGAATTGGCGGGGTACACTTCTCTTTCGACTCTCCCTGTACTCTTTGGAGTCGTTTGAAATAACTCCAAAGAGTCAAGTTTGAGACGAAAGAGAACTGTCCCCGCATATTCAAATTTTGCACATGCCGCTGCGCGCAAAAAACATGGTCCTTTAAAAACACCTTAAATAATTCAGTTAGACAACAAATATGGGTTAAAAATGAAGACCTATTTCTGGAAGCTGTCAATCCAGTTATCCAAAGCTATTTGGATGAGAAGCAAACAATATTACTAAGTGTAGATAGAAGTGTGACTAACTTTTTCACCTGTGACACCACGAAGTCCAGAAGGCAATGGCAACAAATACAGGGTGGGTAATTACAGTATTTGATGTTACAACAAAAATAAAAGGAGACAAGATGATTTTTAGAGTGGTGACTATGATAGGAGAACAGGAAGTGCTTTACAAACGTTTGATGGATGTGATCCGGGCTGGATACCTGTCTACTGGATGTGTTCACTATTGTTCCCTTAGACTTGAATTACTAATGACTATTCATGACTTGAATGTGGATTATGCAGTCAAACTAGGTAATCTATCTCCCTTCAGTTTTATGTGAATTGTTTTCAGTTTTGCATTACAGTTCATCGTTACTTGGGTACGGCTAAGATTGCGCCAACTTATTTTACACGCAAATTATAGAGCGCCCGTCTATTTGAGAGTGTTTTTCTAATAAAAAAAAAATCTTTTTAGTAGTGTGAATGAAACCTCGATAAACCAACCGATATGATGGAATTAATTAATCAATGATTCAGAAAGCACCTCAAATTTAATATTAACTGCACTGAAATTTTTAGACGACTGCCATGATTTCGCCTGGTGTTTAGACGCTTGTCTAATGCAAAAACACTTGGATGCGCAGCAAACTTCAAAGTTGAAGACTCTCCTTGCAGAAACAAGCCGAAAAAGCAACACCAAAGTAATTCCAATCGTTCAAAGCAAATTTTAAGCAATAAATTTAGGTAATAACAGATTTGGGCATGATCGCTAATGATCCTCATGTAATTCACTTTTTGTGTTCAATGGTTGTCAAAGTATTGAAAGATATTGCTTCTTCGGGTGCTTACCTTCCAAGAGATCATCTTCCACTTCAGCTCCTTCTTAAACTGTTATCATTGGGTGCTTGGTATTCCACTTTTCTGGCAATCAGGTATTATTTCAAAGGTTTCTGAAACTTATTTGGAGAAATTTTATTATTACGCCATTGTATCGTTTTTAGGAGTCAGGCTCAATAGAAGATCTACCTCAGCAATTTGTCAATACTGAAATCCTCACAGTGTTATGCCAGCCTTAACTACAATGATATCTGAGGATATGCTTCGACTTGAACTACAAAAAGCATCAGGTATACATCTTTTTTATCTGTGCCGTTTCTGACCAATATTTTTAGACGAAGTGATCGAAGAGTTTGGTCAAGAGAGAACTCCAAAACCAGTTCCAGAATCAGTATCCAAGTTTTGAAAACGGACAAGATCTGCGCACTTCTCTGGATCCATTATATCATAGATTATTGCCTAGCAAACGAAAGTGCCACAGCCATTCCACTGTTCTCCGGTATGTTCAAATACTGCCAGAGCTGGTGGATCAGGTATGTGATTGTTTGAATGTAAGAAAGCTACCGTATATTCTCTATTAGAAGGCCCGGGCCTTCTATTTTTCAACCTAAAAAAGTCGGAAAAAATATTTCGATTTTGAGATTTTTGAATGCTCAACTAAATTTTAAAAGTGGAATCAGGTGAGCTCGTGCTTACTAAGAAAACGCGAAAAACAGATTTGCGAATTTCTTTTTCTAGGCTGATATATAGGTCCTCAAGGGGGCCTTCTATTAGAGAGGGCCTTCTATTAGAGAGGGGCCTTCTAATCGAGAATATACGGTAACCTCTAAACAATTTAGATGGCTATCCAAGACCCTTGGATCCACTTACTCATTCATAGAATAATTTACACGACTGCTTTTGATCCCCTAATTTCCAACGAGGAAATTGCCACTTCTTTGATTGTTTCGTTGCTGCTCAGCTCTATCGAGGTTAGACCGATGTCATTTTTGGTCCGAGAAAACGATAAATTCACTATATACAGGGTGCTCCATGAATTTATTTATTTTTGAATATAACTTTTAATATCCTTTTTGAAATCTGTTTGACACATTGATTTCAAATAAGATTCTTTCTATATGTATCGTCAAAAACGCGATTTTTCCTTTTTTCATTTCTAAGTGTTTTAGTCTGGCCTCAGATCTTTATTGAGTTAATCAGGGTTCTCAAAACCTGTTAATTTTAATTTTATTAAGTTTTTCCACAGTGGAGGGCCCAGAGCAAGAGCCAGCCAATTTTTCAAATGAAGAGCTCGGAGCCATAGTCGGAGAAAATTTTCTAGAAAAAGGTTTCAGAGCCAGAGCAGATTTTTTCAATGAAGGCTCGGAGTCAGATTCAAAAGCAAATTCAAATTATATATATATTTCTTATATGTGTATAACGAATATATATAAGTATATTTTTCTGGCTTCGGCTCTGCTTTGGCTCTGGCTCCGAGCCGGAGCGAATTTTTTTAAAGTTAAGAGCTCGGAGCAAGATACGGAGCAAATTTTTTAAACTAAGATTTCAGAGCGAAAGCTGGAGCAAAAAATTGCGAAAATACATTACTGATTTTGAGAACCCTAGAGTCAAATACCGTGAAATCTCTATCAGTAGACGTATTTAGATTGGGGCACTCTAGACCACCTTTTCTTGTTGAGTACTAGGCATTTTATGACCGAAATGTAGAGCAGATTATTAGCTACATTTTTGCTTAAAAACACCTATTGGTCAACAACAAAAACTTGGTTGAAAACGCAAAAATAAACGAAGAAAAGACCGGATTTCAGTTAGTCCTATTAACAGAAGTTTTAAAGTAATTGACTCGAAAAGCGGACACAAGCCTGAGCTACATTTTCTTCATTATCTTTTGTTAGTAAAAGTTTAAAACTAGAATATCATAACGGCAATCACAAGACAAGAGTTTCAAAACAGGACCTAGTCATTACTGATCACACTTCATATGACTCTCAATTTAACTTTGCAGAAATTCCCTTCCACCAAACTACACCTCTTCGTCTGTGTGTTCAGCTGAAAACTAACATCCCTGAGCACATGCTTGAATTTTCTCGCCAAAAACTAGGAGAAATCCACGAGAGTAACAGCGCAGAAGCCAATAGCCAGGTGGAAACGATGTTTTATAACCAATTCGACAAGTACAATGCTGGTTTGTGTAACAAAGAACAGGGAATGGTCGAAGAAGGGGAACTGCCCATCTCAGCCCAAATATATCTTCAACCAGTACTCAAGAATTATTATTGGCTTAATTACACATATTTGTAAATTATTTTATTGAATAAAGAAAACAAATACACACAACCCGTTCATGCTAGAAAAGTAATTATGCCTGTTAGGAATAAATTATTGTATACTGAGCATCTCTATTTACCTAGCTATTGGTTTTTTGAGAATTTCATCAACAAGATCGATGATTTGGCCCTGAAACATTAGTTTTTTTATGTAAAAAACTGTGATTTTCCCAAACATTTATCCATGTTTTCAATTTTTAAGACTATGATTTTTTCAGTATGAAAACCAAGACGAGCGCTAAATTTATTGGCCTCCGTTTTATTAACTGGTCATAGGAACATCAAATTATTTTGATTTTTAGTGATTTACTAAAAAAATTATTTAGGTTCAATAAAAACGAAAGAAAATGTGATAAGTACTGATGGAAAAGAACGCTCCTGAAATAATGGGTTTATTGATTGAGTATAACTGAGGCAAGTACAAAAAAGTACTATATGCTAAAAACTGGAGATTCTTGATTCTTCGGTGCTTTATGTGCTACTGTCTGTCACATTAGAAACTTCTACTAGAAACTTTATGTAGACACTCTTGGCAAATAAGCTACTACCGTTGCGCAGGCGGCCCCGACATTGTCCATTTAAAAAAAATTTGTCGCTCGACATTGTCCCAATAATAGACAATGTCGCCTGGAAAATGATGCGCGATGATCAAGATCAGAGGGTTCGGTAGAATGCCGCACAGCCACAATTAGATCTTCATCGGTAACTGAACTTCCTGAGTTTCATCATCACACATCTGCTAGTAACGGAACCCAAGCTGCCTGAATTATGTTTTTCTCTAGGTTGAAAAGCATTTGGAAACATCATTGATTTGAAATGGTCATTGACAAAATCAGGTCCGCATTTGTCTGTCCGCAAATATCGCATCCACTAAAGTCGTAATAAGTCCCGTTTTCAAATGAAAATTTGCAAGTATCGTTCAGCTCCGTTCACTTATTTAAACTAACAATTCCTTACAAAAAAAGTAGAGCCCACCTATTTGAAATGAGTAGAATCAGCTGCTTGGCTGTAAGAGGGTGGACAACCTGAGCTATGAGAGAGATGGGTGAACTATAAGACCTGCCAATTGATTCTGCAAATGGAGGCGGCTTTGCTTCAGCTGGTTTCGCATTTTGATAGCCACTTCATAAGGGGGGGGTTGGGCTGGTGCAGTTCCACACAGAAATAGATCTGACACTGAATGCCAACGTCTTCTTAGCTGCGAAGAAGTTGCTTAAAAAGGAGTAATTATTAATAATGAAAAAATTTGAGTCACTTCAGAATGCATTTCAATCTGATTCTTGAAAATTTATGATATTTTAAAGATTTATTTTGTTTGATGAAAAGGTCTTTTGAATTAAGACTGAAATAATTTTCCTATAACAAGATTCAGAAAATCCCGTAAAATTAATTCTTTACGTCATCAAATCCGAATCTCCGTCAAATGGTTCAATCTTGCGTCAATGTTTTTTTATCCTGTTACAGTATTTTTTAAATTTTCATGCAAAAAAATAAAAATAAATAGAAAAATACTTGCAAGACAAAACATTTTGACGGAAAAACAAATATGACGGGAGATTTGAACTTTTTTACGCGTAATTTCAACCATGGCTTTCAAATGAATTGTTAAACCAATATTTTTAAGAATTATTGACAATTTACAACAAAAAATGTAAAACGGTTGTAAGATAGCTTTATTATTTGACCAAACAAGACTTTTTGGTTAAAAAAGAAACCAACCAGAGTTCCTTCTGTCTAGTCTTCTGTTGTACAACCTGCATCCAAAAGTGAGCAAAAAGACAGTGAGGAAGACCCCTATGGTTATGCCAGCTGCTAATCCACTCGTCACAGAAGCATGTTCTGACCAAATAATAAATAAAGTTTTTTCTTTGTTTTGTAAACCTACCAACTCTAGTTGAGCTACTATAATATTTGTCCCACGAGATCGGTTTGTAAGGGTATGCCATAAAAGCAAACGGTCGGAGAGCCAGAGTTCTGGCTTAATAATACTGGCTAGATAGCAACATCTGAGATGGAATTCAGGCAAAAATTTGAGGAAAATATGTGAAATAACCTGAATTTAACAAACTCATAAATTAAATTTGAAGGTCTCAATTTTCCAAAATGATTTTTTTAACTTTAGCCCATTTTCCTAAGTTTTTGCAATATTTTTTAAAACCCTTATACACATTAGAAAGCGCATGCAATGAGGAGTAAAATAAGCCATTATGAGTGTGGGTTGATCACAAAAACTTGGAGCTAGAGACATTTCAAGTTGAAGAGGAACAAAACCGGCACCTGATGACCGACCAGCTTCAAACGATTATGGCTCGGCTATTATAATATCATTTTCAGAAAAGTCTAGTCATTTTGAGCTTCCCAGAGTTTAGACTACGAGATAGGAATAAAAGAAAAATATTTAATTTTTTCTTCATGGCCAGGCACTTACAATGTAAGTGTTCTTAGTAATTTTACAGAGTGTGTGTTTTAAAAATACAAAAGCATTACTAAAAGACAGCTTTTCTAGAAATTCCTGATTTAAAAAAACCAGACAATTTTTCACCCGGTTCTGAAGCTCAGAATTACAGATTGTGCCCTTTACAAACAGTGAAGGGTCACTCAATTTTCAGCTGTAACACCATGAAAAGGGTCTATTGCATTGATTTATGTAAACAGCAGGTGGGGAAGAGGGTTTATCGACCTCTGACTGTACCTAATTAGCAGAAAACTTCAAAAACAGATTTCAAAAGATACATGAGTGCCCCAAAAGGTAAAACAAGAATGTTGTAACTCTTGACTTTGTTCTTGTTGTTCTAACCTATTTCTAAATTTGCTAAGAAGTGCGATTCCCGCCCCTTGCACTCTTCTCTGTCCCTGACTTCATTTCTTTTGATTCGATCAATGTAACCATTGATTACTTTCTTTTTTGGAAGGGACAGAGATGTAAAATAAGAAGTACTTAATTGTGTAATCGGAGGCACATACAACAAACGTTTTCCACAAAAAAATGTTCAGAAATAAATATGCGATACAGGGATGTTTTGACCATTTTGCGGTTCGAAAATTTGTATGTCAAAATGTTTTGCCAAGTTGTACAATTGTGGTCCCCCTGCTGATTTTTTAAAATTTTTTCCATTTTTTAAATTTTTTTCAAACTTAGATGGAGCTTTAGGCACAGACTAGGCCAGCGCCCGTGAAGACGGACTCAAACGTGTAGTTTCAACACATTTTTTAACTTTCAAAAAATTAATATGGGGACCAAGGCAAAATCAGTAGTTTGCCAATTTTAGACATATGTGAAAACGTCTACGTACTAAAAATGCACCAAAATTGAAAACTCTTCATTTTCCAACAACTCAAAAACTTTTGTTGAAAAAAGCAATCAACATCAAATTAATAATGATCCAAGACAAGCAAATGTTTATTATTATTTTTGTGTTTAAAAACTGTTTCATGCATTGTTCCTCTACCTTCAGGAAAACAATGATTGTTTTATTGGAGTAAGTCACGGGAAATTGATACTGCTGCTTCTTTTTTTGCATTCTTCTTGTTATAACAATAGCTTGGAGAGGGGGGCAAGTTGTAATTTGTTAGTAGTGGTTGTAGAGGCTGGCCTTCCTCTAGGTGGAACCGGTAACAAAGAGGTGAGCGCTGCTTCCTTCTTTGTTGTTGGGTCATCTCTTTGAATGAAGACAAAACTTTTTCTTCTTTCACTTGATTAAAAAACAGCAAAACCAACTTTGTCCTCATTTAAAAAATATGATGTGTGAATTTTTATTTAAAAAGTGATTCTTCTTAACGATCCCATGAAATTTAAACCAGTATTTACAATCAGTTCTCGATATAACGACTACTTGAGCCAGACTTGGGCTGAAGTACAGAATCCCCCTAGCCCGAAAATGGCGTTCTTAGGCTCTTTTAGCTGCTTTTCACAAACAAAAACGACAAAATAGATGAAAAGACAATTTCAAGCACTTTTAATTTTTTTGCTTTATTGCCTTAGAATAACAAGGGAGAACAGTTTTGGCGGTAGGGGGTTCCTGTAAAATCGAACTTTTTTAAAAATAACATAGAAAATAGAATTTGAACATGTATTTGTCAACTGGGACATACCGCATAAGAAGATTTTGATATGCTTTCATGTATCTATAATGTGTTCTCGAGTGTTTGGTGCTCTATTAGAGAGTGGTGTTCTATTAGAGAGAATATGGTGAAACAAAAACAAAAACCTAAAATAATCAAAGACCCATAAGAAAATCAAGTCATACTTTTGCAAATTGCTCTTGCTTGTTTGGCCAAAAACTACATTTAACAGGTGTTTTTCATAAAACCTCAAATTCTTAAACTTTGATATGTCTTTTTGCGAACATTATAATGAGATTACAAGCAACCTGAACTCTTAGGTTTTTACCTATTCCATTGCACTCAGTTTCGAAACCGAAACAATAATTAATATAAAATGTTGAATTTTTTTAAATAAATATGGTGTTAACCCTATGGTGTTTGAACTGGCAAAAGGTAGGCTACACAAAACTTTGAACCTCACAGTATTTAATGGTAAATAGTCACGTGTCTTAAAATGTTATTAATGGGTTTGTTAAGATTATTTTTAGAAAAAAGTTTAATTTCTTTTTGCAGAACATTCTGGTTTAAACTTTTATGACCAAGAATAAATAAAGACAATAAATGACTAGATGATGAAAAAACGTATGTTTGGTTTGATTACGTATTAGTCAAGTATGGCCGTTGAGGTGGACGTCGTTAGCTGAAAATAAGATATTAAAAGTGTATCCGAACTGTAGATCACCCTAAATCCTGTAAATTATTGGCATTGTGTTAGAACCTATTTTTGAATATTGCTCCTGCGCAAGATATTATCTATTTTGCAGCTAATTTCAATGATAAAAATGTGTACATAATGTCGAAAACACAATTTTCGCGTGATTCCATTTTTAATTCGGGTTCTGATCTGTGTTTGCCTCTAAATGGGCAAGGGCCAAGACACAGGCGAAACAAAGAAAAGTCGTGTTTTTGGCATTACCAAAAATATATATATCAAAAATATATTTTCGGCGAAAAAATTGATCTCTAAAAAAAAGGATATTTTACAAAATGTAATATTCGATATTACTTTTAGGAATGGTTAAAATTTTTGTCTGTAAAAGTTGTTGGTATAGCAGACCATGTCTAATGGAGTGATAAGCCGAGGAGGTGTTGTGACCACCTGAAGATGCAAGAGGTTCTCGACAGGCCTTCCTTCTTGAGGGATACCTCTTCATTAGTAGTCATTGGCCACTGCAGCCATTTGGGCTAAAATTTATTTTTGGTTTAACAGTTTGAAATCAGTGAAGTAACCTTCTCGCATCTGGTTTTCCACCTGGCTTTGCTGCTGAGCAAATGCAAAGTTTTCCACTACCATTGAAATGGGAAAGGCCAGAATAATAATGCCAAATATGCTTGCTATAGCAGCTACAGTTTTACCCGCTACAAATGATTGATTATGTATGTGAAGACCAAATATTACGCAAACAATCAGTAAACAATTATAAAAATCCGATAAACACACATAAACCGTGAAACTTTTTTCTAGTACAAAATACTTGATCCAGTAGCTATCAATCAAACATGCTTAGAATTTTTTTATGTTCAGGTTTTTTGTTGATACATGTAACCCTGAATATCAGTTTCTGATATGACCCTAAATTCTAATGAAATATTTCAAAAATAAAATTCCCCTAAATTTCTAACTTTTTAACATTTTTTGCTGAAGAAAGATATTTTTCTTAGCAGCTACGCAAAAAAGTCTGCGTGCAAAGTAAGGAAAAACCTTTTTTGGATTAGAATTAGGTATTACTCCATAAATAGTGCATAGGGGCCATTAAAATATTTTTGTGCCATTTTTTGTATTCCCGCTTTTTAATATTGTCTATTTTTGGCTGTTTGGTGCACTTTTTCTTTTCTTTTTAAATTTATGCGAAGCCTGCCGGGTTCAAATATGTGACTTATGTGACGGACGAAAATAATAATAAAAAATTATTAATTTCCAAGCTGCTTTTGGCGAACTTATGATTTTCGTTAAGCGAACGATACGTGAAAATGCCACGTTCTGGAGAAAAAGTGCCACGTTTATGTGAAAAAGTGCCACGGGTTTTCGATTTCAGTCAAAAAGGCAAAAAAGTGACACGGGTTTCTGCACATTTTTGCCTGGTTTAATGTCAGCTTTGTTTGCAAAGACATAAAAAAACTAACTAATAGTAATCTTCAAAATTTGAGGTGTAAACCCTTAATTGTGTAAGAAAGCTTATTTTTAGAAAACGTGGCACATTTTCACAGATCGAGACACATTTTCACAAAAACGTGGTACTTTTCGCTTGTTTGAGTGAAATCGAAAAACCGTCTCACTTTTCCGTTTTATCCTTTGTTAAGTTGCTTGTAAGCTCCAGAAAGAAAGACTTTCAAAGATTGTCTCACCTGATGTCTGTATCAAGCAATCACCGTAGCCAACTGTTGTCACTGTTATAATACACCACCTGCAAATCCAACTTTTATACAGACCGCGCCAAAAAAAACGGCATTAGCAATACCACTCCCAAAGTAGAATTATTGAGGCGTTTTTACAAATTTATTTAAAGGACCATGCTCACTCCAACTCAAAATTTTCCTAATCATTGATATTCTGTTCGAACTTTTTAACTTGGTTACTAACAAGCAAGGCTTAGAGTGTAATTTTAGTTTATTCTTGTTAGAAACTCAATAAAAATTCGTACATAAATCCAAGGACTAGGCAAAAAAATTTAATTGGCGGGGGAGCACCAGAACACTGTGAGCATGGTCCTTTTACAAATGTAATTTACCCATCTCAAGCTTTTCATTAGCTTTTTCTGGTACACTGCTAAAAGCAGAAAGACATGATAATACTTAAAAATCACAGAAGCAAAGAGACCTCAAAAATTTTATAAAACCTTCGAATGAGACTATTCGCAGAGTGGGATTGCCAAAGTCATTTTTCGCAGAGAAAAATCGAGTTTAGTCAAACATACCAGCAAGCAGCCGGAATACTTCTAAAATCTGTTCCTGGCTCATCTTTTTCCAGAAAAAACATAATAGTTGACTAAAAAATATTCTTTTTACGAACGATTATTTTCGAACTCACAAAAAAGATGGTTCCAGTGACGAGGAACATAGAAAGCATGCACAATTCTCTAAGCGATGATTGTAGGGTGTTTCCGAACACCTTAAAATATCACATTCATTAGAAAAGATGATAACATTTTGCATAAAATTATTAAAGTAGCTCAACCTGAAGGCCTGTGGAATATCTGGCTAATTTAAAAACTCTAGCCATTCTTAGCACTCTTAGAATCCTAATCACTAGCATAGCACCTAAATTTATTTCAGAAAAATAAAGAAAGTAACATATTTTGTGCCCTAGAAAAACTTCTCAGCTAGTTTTGCTGAGTTAGGTTAGACGCCCAAAATTTAGAAAATGTATAATGCCGTGTTTTCTCTAATTATAGTTCTCCCTTCTTGTTCGAAATCGTGTTCTTAGCATTGCGTTTTTGACCCATTTTTTGAATATTTCTCTTATGCAAATAACCCATCATTTGTAGCCAATGATATGAGCTACAAAATAAGGGGTAACTTGCATGAGAGCCACTTACGAAAATTGGGTCAAAAACTCAGTGCCACAAACACTTTTTTTTTGAATTTAGGGAGGCTCTATAATTAGAGAAAATACGTTATATACTTTTTGTGTTTTTATGTTATTGCACAAACTTTGGTTCGAAAAATTGTGAAGATTATAGATTTATGGCACTGATTGGTAGCCTAATTGTTTAATTTAAAACATGTGCCCACTTACTTGTAGCAATTTGTATATTTTCCTAACTTCTATATGCTAAAAAATTTCTCAAGAATCCGAATGGCAAAGCAGAACCTTGGAAAGTCGCTTTCTTGCCCAAACATAATCACCAAAAAGAATTCACATATAAATTGGTACTTTTATTCCAAAACACAAAAAAATGAAAACGGTGGCCAACTGGCCAGCAATATAATAAATTTATAAAATTTGCAAAATTATTTAGTTTACAAAAATGATAAGCCTTATTGTACAGCAAATTATTAGTGAAAGAAGGTCCAAGAAAGTTTTTCATATTTTATAAAGTAAACTGTCCACTCACCGATAATTTCCTTTAGTTTCTGAGCATTCACTCCAAAATCAAGGATAAGCCCAGCTCGAAAAAGAAAGGCAAAAAAGTGAACAGGTCAATTAAGTTCATGGTCTTTTTTAAGAATTTCCATTTGCGAGGTGCAACTAGTAATCTTAGCAAAAACTCCAGGGTGAACCTGTAAAACTCTACTATTTATTGTAAGCTCAATATAATTAGTATTCAGAAATCAATTACCATGCTATGCACAAATACTCAAGTTGGATCAAATAGTGGTGAGGATTATCGGTGGGTTTGTAGAAGAATTGAATAGCAGAGTTATTGCTGAGCATTACCATCGCCGAACCGTCCGTCATGTTCTGGTACTTTTCGAAATAGTTGATGTTGTTGCCCTTGGCGTTCAGCTCACTGCCTCCTTCATTGTTGTCAAAAGTAATTGGGCCGAGGTTGCCCCGTTGGCCTTTCCTTTGCAGGTTCAGATGGTAGAATTCAGCAAAACGACTGTCTTCTTGGAATTCTGGCATAGAACCCAGAATAAGACCTGGAATCGAAAAATTTATAGTTATTTTCTCAAGCTCCAAAAAGAGTTGAAATTTTTCAGCATTTGTGCCCCAACACAGTATATACGATAAACATATATTTTTTTATTGTATCAAATCAAAAAAGATTTGGGTGATTAAGAACCCTAAAACTATTGATTTTGCGCCCATAAATTTTATATTGACATTCTTCTTCATATTTGTGTTGTAATTTGCCGATTTTTTTGCATTAGCGTGTAGCCTTGGATCTTAGCTGTCTAATAAGTTAAAAAAATCTTTAAAAAGTTTAAAAAATATAGAGATTTTTTGAACTTTAGCCTACATTCTGTAATTAGTTAGCAGAGCTTGATAGCTTATTATAAAGTCAAGATTCAGGGCTACACCCTAGTTTTTATTTTAATGACAACAAAATTTGGAAAAAAGTAATCAAAATAAAATTTGAGAGCAGATGAGCATCTTGACAGCGCAAATAAATTTTAGACGACCAAAGTTTGAAAAGAAATTATTTTATAGGAGACTATCTCAAGAGTTGAGACCGCATATAGCGTTTGGGCGGGATTTCGGGTTGGATTTTCAACTGAAAAATTTCGAGATCCCGAAAGGTCTCAAGTTCCTTCTTGTGTATTTATAAACATCGCCGACAGCCAAAAAACTTGCTCATTTGGCGGACTTGTTGCTGGAGTAGAGAGGAATGTGCGCGCAAGCTTGGCTTAGTTTGGATAGAGTATTTGACTGATCTAAACTCAATTCAGCCAAAGGATGACACCACATTAAAAAGTAATAGTCATTCGTACCTTAAAAAAAATAGAAGATCTTTTTCCGAGTTAATTCATCTCAACGTGCTCAACCCATCATTAAATTATCCATAGAAAGATTTTCCTGCCCTTACCCCCGCAAATAGATGGTCATGATCAGTGGCGTACGCAAGATTTTCTGACGGAGGGGGCACCAGGCCATTTTTAGGCCATTTTACCTACACCGTTTTGAAAAAAATCTGACGGGTCACGTGATACCCCCTTCCCCCCCTGGGTACGCCCCTGATCATGATGGTTGAAGAAGGAAATGTGACGCTTAGACAATGGTGAGCAAGGCGCTTTGATTCCGCATGAACAAAAAGCCCTTTTTGCTGCCATCAGACACCTTGATTGTCTTTCTGCACATTCTGCATTCGGCTTCAGACGCCGACAGTTTCTCAAAAGGTCCATTCTCCAGATAACGCTTATCTCTATAACAATCAAGTGAAATATAACGGAGAGAAAAAACAAATTGATAAATAATTTTCTTGATAATTTAGCGTTCGGAATTTGACGGAATTCAAAATCGGCGCGGGCGGATCGATATTTTATTTATTTATTTATATTCCGTCGGGGTTTCGTATTGATGCTGTCTAAAATGTTGTTTTGTGATTCTAGTAAGCTCTGGTCTCATGCGTCAAGATAAATAAATTATTTTTTTGAAAAATGCACCTAGAACTAATTTTAGACTGAGTTTCTACGTAAGTATTTAAAACCAATTACATATTTTGTAAAAAGTGAAAATAAACCTAGCACTGAATGAAGATGAACCCTATGGATACAGCGGAAAAACATTTGGCAAAAATTGAAGAAGAAGGATCTGTGAATTGTTGACAAATTTAATAAGCCTACTTCCTTAATAAGCCTACTTCTAAGCCTACTTACTTTCATAAGATGCCATATAACTTTACGAAATTCCGGCATACATGATACCTTAAAATAATAGTTAATTTTTATTATTGATATGTTTCAAGAATTAGTTACTTCATCTAACTCTCTCTCGGTTTCAAGACTTTCTTCGATTTTAGATGCATCAGCTAGAATGGAACAGCAAGGTGCTAACTAAATTTACGACTGATTATCATGTTTTTAGTGTTACTAATTCTTGATGATTTTGTATGGCGACAAAGTAGGTTAAAAGTTTTATGAAAAAAACGACAAGAATCTAAATATTATCTAGATAAAAATAAAATTTCAAAATTTAATTTGATTTATTATTTTTTATATGTCCAATACGATTTCTTAATTTTCGTGAATTATGCTGTCGATTTTAAGATCGATTTTAAAGTAGTTCAAGGTTTCCAACGGCCATAAAATTTCTTATCCGACTTTAGAATTTTTTCCACAAATCGTATAACTTCTTGCTTAAAAGAGTTAAACACACTCCAATTGGCGAGTAAAATAAAAATATTTATGTACAAGTTAAGGGTTACGATTTGAATGTAAAAGTAAATTTGTCAACCTCTACGTTGATCAGGTGCCAAAAAGCAAGCTAGAAACATAATTTTCAAAACCATCAATTCAAATTATAAGTATACCTCCTCTCGAAACCTCTCCAAACAAATGTCGTGGGGTTGTGTAGCTTCCTAAATCAACTTACTGTATTACTTTTTAAAATGGCCCGAGTCATAACGCTTTGAAACGGGAATATTTTGGGTCGTTATTGGCTTTGTGGGTGTTCTTCCGAAAATTAACAAGCAAAATTGGCGAGCCTCATAAGATCACTCTTGCGAAACATTTTTTCTTTATTCTCTGAGATAAAGACTCGCAAAGTCGAGGCGACAGTTTGTTGTAGCTAGACCACAATAAAGGTGCGAGTCGAGATACGAGATGCTAGGTCCGTTTCTAAAATTGTATTTTTCGGCGCTACTGTAATATACCCCCCCCCCAAAAATCGACCTACTGTCATATACCCCCCCCCCCAAAAACCGACTTTTTTAGGGATGGTCAAAAACCATTTTTACACAATAATTTCGCCATAAAAGGACCAGAAAAGCAATTTAAATGGATTGCGGGCTGTATTGGGAGGGGAAGGGAATAATACAGGGGCCACTTCTCGAGATGGTTGGATCTCTGAGATTACTAATTCTCTGAGCGTCTAAGGGTACTTTCAAACCCAGGAACTTGTGGTGCAGCATAAGTATAAGTACTTTTCATGGACCAAGCCCATCAGCGGGGTGGACCTCGCGGGTTTACTCAAAGGCGAGCACTTTTTTGAGTGCTAGGCTGAATTTTTGGATGCTGGGCCTCTGGCCCGGCTTGTAGAACGAGGGGAGATGCTCTTCGGCGAAAAATAAAGATGTTGAACATAGTTTTGAATACGTGGGCCTACCGCATAAATAACTCTGGTATGCATGTTTTTTCATGCATCCAGAGTCGCTTTCGAGTGATTTTGTCTAAGGTATGTGGGCGTGCGCGTCTCAACTCCAAGCCCCCAAGACCCTGCGCCCCCGAAGGGAGCGCAGGGGGCTTGAGAGTTAGAGATGCGCGCACTCACTTACCTTATACATGATTCCGAGAAGTACTCTTGATCATAAAATGCACATAGAGTCTATTTTTGCCACAGCCCAGTTGGAAAACAGGTAAAGCAGCTAAAAAAAGTGGCCCCTGTATTATTCCCTTCCCTCCCAATACAGCCATAATCCCTTTTAAACTGCTTTTCTGGTCCCTTTATGGCAAAATTATTGCATAAAAATGGTTTTTAGACACTCCCAAAAAAGTCGGTTTTTGGGGGGGGGGTATATTACAGTAGCTTTTTGGGGGGGGGGTATATGACAGTAGCGTCTATTTTTCATATTTGATATTGGGAAAGTTTATTTTTATAAAAAAACCTTTTTTAGATGAGTGAAACGACGAAATTTGCTTAACCTACGGCATTTCTAGCTCCACTCGCACCTTGATAGTGGCCGAGCTATTAGAGAATGGCTAGTGTGTGATATTTAAAATATTTTTTTTAGCAAAAATCAAACATCTCACCTGTGAGGAATACTCAATAACATATTCAGCAATTTTCGAGTTCCTCTCTAAGTAGTATTCTTCAGTCTCATCAATATATCCATCTACAAACACCATTCTCTTCCTGTGATCGCCTTTATTAAAAGAGATAATAATGAATTCGGCTTCTGCATGCCAAAATCACTTCTTGTCTGAATGCAAGCAAAAATAATTAATATTTATAGCAAAAAAAGCTAAGTACCTAAACCTATAAGACTTCCCACCAATATTCAGCTTAAATATTTGGATTCATCTTCTTCATCTTCCACTTTATTTGCATTCTCGATCACTTCTTTCTTGCTTTCAGGTGTTTCAACAATACTTTGTTCACCGTCAAATTCACTTTTTAGAGGGTAGCCATTCAAGACTAAAAAGAGAAGATTGTCGCTAAATTTATATTTACAAACAAATGATTAATGGCTTTCACGCTCGAAATTCGTTAAATTTCGACTTTTTACCTGTTTTACCATATTTTTCAACATGGGAATTGGCAAGAGGAGCCTCTAAATGCATCTTTGATCAGGAGTCTTGCTCGGAGTTATGTCTAAGGTAAGTGAGATGCGCGCACTAACTTACCTTAGACATGGTACCGAAAACTACTCATGGTCATAAAATGCATTTAAAGGCTATTTTTTGCCAAGTCACATGTTGAAAACCATGGTAAAACAGTATAAAGTATCATTTTCAAAAAGCTCAAAACTCAATTTTTTCTGGACCAGAACTCAAAATAATGTTTTTTTTTAACTCTTGAGGCGATTTTATATGGTCAAGTCCGCCTAGATTTTATTTACGGCCCCACCAATCATAACTCATTAACTGGTTGATAAGTTTGCTGTAAACCCCGGCATCGATTCACTTATCTGTTTCGAGCAGTTATTAACATGCCCAGCCCGGTGCCGTTTCAAAATAAGGGTTTGTTGTAGGCCCAAGCAAGGGCAGGTGCCTTTGCTCGAACACAATTTATCTACTAGAGAAGCAAAGTGATCATTGATCATGTTCGAAAAGAGACAAGCTTTTGCAAGCATACCACAATTTTTTTCATGCATACCGTATTTTCTCTATTAATGAACCCGGGTTCATTATTTTTCAACCCTTCGAAAATGTTGAAATTGTAAATCAAAAATGGCCCTAACTCTGAAATCCTAGTCAAAAAATCGAGGGGGGGTTCATTATTAGAGAGGGTTCATTAATAGAGAAATACGGTAACTACTGATGTAATAAATATCGAGCAAAAATTTATAGCGGAGTAAAGCAATTTGTGGTAGAAATTTTCACTAGCGACACTCTGATGGAGGGAATTCATGGGTCTTATCGAGTTTTTTCGGCTAATAAAACAGCTAATTCGTGTTTTAGGCAAGAATAAGTACAGGGAGTGTTTAAAGCAAATAAAAAATCTTCGCCGAAATTAAAAAAATATCCACAGGGGGAGTGAGGCGATTTTCGGTAAGTTTTGTTGCCAGCCGGCATTAATGGGATAAGCACAGGCTGCCATCTCAAAATTTAAAAAAAAAGGACATTTATGCAAAAAAAGACGTTTTGACCATATTTGATATATATAAAAGTGCATTTTATTTATACTTATTGCCATTTTGAAGCGAAAAAGAAATATTTTGACCAAATTTCAAAAGAAAAAAAATTGGGGTTTCCAAAGAAAGGACAAATCTTTTTAAAAAGACATATGGCAGCCCTGGATAAGCAGGATTACAATTTTAGGAGTAGATTTGCAGCAAATAAAAGTTTTTTTCACCATAAACTTAACATAATCTTAACCTCGATGTAATATACCTCCGGGTAGTCCCTAATTGGTATATTGTATCAAAACTCGACTGTATGCCGGCATAACACGAGTCCTGTAGCTAACTTTCAAATTTTTCACACCAACGATTTTAATTTTATCATGCAAACATCTTGTACTTAAAATGACCGCTATAAACTAGCAGATATTTTGAAAATAAGAATTTTCAAAGTTTATAAAAAATTAAAAAACTTTCAAAAGTAAGTCAAAATAAACAAATAATCTTCGCATCAAATACTAAAATTTATTCCAAGAATCCTGTGGGAAAAACAAATAAAGAAAATTGTATTCAGCAGTAGCATTTTAATAAGCTTTGCCTCCGTGTATAAGTGGGATTTAATTTAGCTCTAGGCCTGTTAGACCACAAAAAAGACTAATGGGAGGAAAAGAGAAATATTGCTTGAACGGCGACTTCTTCACACATTCATGACACTACATAACAATTCTTCAGGAGGCAAATAAAAGCAGAGGATTGCCACCCAATCTAGGCTAATGCACACATAAGACAAGGCAGAGAGCAAGTCATGCCTAGCTGCGACTGCTGTTTTTATTTATCGCTCTTTAAATGGATTCTAGACTTTCCTCTAGTCTTTTATATGGTTTTATAGCCATTGTCAACAAATAAAATTATGCGAGAAAAGGGCATTGAATGAGAATATGACCAAACAAAGTGCTTATTTGTGATAAAAAGGTTGAATTGTTGCCTCTAAATTACCGTATTTTCTTTTATAACCATTCCGGGAATGTTTTACAGAAAATTTTCCAAAGAAATTTTTTTGTACTTATCTAAAAAGTCAAATTAGCAGAACTCATGGTAGTTAAGAGATGCAACTGACAGCGATGTAAAATATTCGTTGTAAGTTGAGATATACAGGGTGAGCCAAAAAAACTTGACCTGTTTAAAAAGAGAAAAATTTGAAAGTGGTCAATTCTTTTCGACCGACCCTGTAGTCTATACTTACGGAATTATTGGGCTGTATCGAACTGACACTTTCGCACACAGAATATTTTTCCATCCATTTCAATCAAGTGGATCAGTTCTGTATTTAGCTGTGAAATAGTCCGATACCCTTTTAGACTCTTTTTCACCAGAAATACCGTTTTTGTGTCCAGAAATTATTTTTCATGAAAGGTATACAACATTAGCTTTTTTAGGAGGGGTACATGACACTAGCTCCAAAAATTATGCCAAAATAGATCACCGGGTTTGTAATCTTTGACGCATCTGCTTATAATTCACACGGAAGAAGAATTACAAGTGTGTAAATCTTCAAAAGCCTATCAAATTTTCTTTTGGTCACATAATGATTTTTGTCATGAAAAAACGGATAAACTTGGCCATAAAAGTAGAGAAAAAATGAAAAATACAGTCGACTCTCGATATAACGCCACCCCCTAAAGTTCGTTCCCGCCTAGGGTCCGACACTTTTTTAACTCTATCTTTGAAAACTATTGCTGAACCTGATTCGGCAGTCTTATCACATATGTCGTACAGATTTCGATTCTGCCAATCGTTTCTGAAAAAGTTTAAACTTTTGCCAGTGAGACCGCGCCTCTCGATATAACGTCGCGACTTTTAAAAAAAAATCGGCGGCGTTATATCGAGAAGCGCAGGTCTTACTGGAAAAAGTTCAAACTTTTTCAGAAACGATTGCAGAATCGAAATCTGTACGACTATCTGATAAGACTGCCGAATCAGGTTCAGCATTAGTTTTCAAAAATAGAGTTAAAAAAAGTGTCTGACCCTAGGCGGGAACGAACTTGAGGCGGTGGCGTTATATCGAGAGTCGACTGTATAGCGATTTTTTTCATGATGGGCTCAATAACAAAAAGACGGTGTAAGCTTTTCTTATGCAAAATATTTTATTTGTCTAGTAGACGTACATTGAACATAAAACTTAAAAATATTTCTGTTTACAAATTATTATCCAATACTAAGATAGTAGCTGTAAATATTATGTTATGCAAAAAGTAATCTTAATCCATTTTTCGAAAACTTTTAAGTGCTACAATGTTTTCATAAACAATTTTTAATACAAAGTTTTGAAGGGCTGAAAATGTTTTAAGAAACTTCATGCAATCTTAAAAGCGATAATTGTAAACGCAAAGCACGGTTGCAACCTTTGAATCTGAAAAAATACACTTTTTACAAGGAAAAGGTAATTTTGGATGGATGAAATAGATCTGTCTGACGTTAGATCAATGTGCTGTAAACCGAGGCAAGACCTATCACGAGGCTCGTATATCAAAACAGCAAATTGACCACTAGAAACGCGAGTTCGGTGTTAGAATTGAGGTTTCCTTAGAAAGAAAGAAGTTTATGCGCATTTATAGACGTTACCTTTGTACAAAGTTATGGCCATTATGGTGTCAAAATTGAGAATTTCCAAAAACTGACTTACAGAGGAAAAATCAAAATTTCAATCGACCTGCCACAGATTTGTGCGCAATAGACAGCTCTGATCAGGTGCTGCATTTTAATATTTTACACTTTTAGGTGTGTTACATATATTTAAGCAAGCACCACCCATGCATACTCAAAATATTGGGTGTTTGAAAAAAATTCGTATGAATGTTCCACTCCTCTTTGACAGGGATGACATTTTCGCCTTTTACTTTTTGCAACCTTCTGAAGAAAAACTTTATTTTTCGGCATTTTTACTTAAAGTTAATTTCAAAGTTTGGTCTCATTCAGTATCTGAGATTCTAAGCATTATTTTAATATAAGTCTTATTCCAGAGTGGAGTCGTAAAACACAATAAATTTACAATAGTCCCTCCAGCACTATTGCGAGACCAAGAATTCTTGGGACTATCGCGGCTAAATTTACTCAGAAGTAAGATTAATATTAAAATGATGCCAGAATCTTAGCTACCAAATGAGACCAAAGTTTGAAATTAACTTCAGGTAAAATTGCCAAAAATAAATAAAATTCTTCTTCAAAAAGTCGCAAAAATTAAAAGGGCGAAAATCTCATCCCTGCTTTGACGCCACCTAAAAGCATTTAATTTTCATTTGTGGCGGGCATTTCAGATATTGCATTTCATGAATTTTGGATATTTTTATTCATTTATTGAATATAAAATTGTTTGGTTTTTTAAAGGATAGGTTGATTGTCACAATGAAAGCTAAAAAATTAGACCTACTGGTGACACCCCGGTCACATGTAGAAAATATGAATGTTGACAAAAGTTGAAAAACATTATATTTATGACCTACGTCTACTCTTAGATTTCACGTTGAATAGGCTCATTAGTAAAAACTTTGCATACAAATTTAAATATTATAAGTGTCTAGAGGTGGGGCTGAAAAGAAACAGGAACTTTATTAGCAGGCGCTCGTGCAAATGTGGACGTTGTAACGAGGTTCCACTGCCTTTGTTTATTGTAAAGAATGTAAAAATACAACAGTTTATTAGTTTCATTAATACCCGCTTCCAGTATAAAATTAAAAATCACCGATGATTTAACAAGTGTATATTGCTAAAAAAATATCTTCTGGATTTAGCCCTTTTCTTGAGTCTAGCACTCACAGACCCCTCTGAGCTCCTAGCATTAGAAATGGTACCAGGACTGTTTTTCTGCTGCTGTTGCTGATAGAACTCTTCGCCTCGCCAATCAGCTGTGCTAGCCGTACTTTCCGCAAACTTGTCGATGATCATGGAAATTGGAAAGGCAAGTACGATGATGCCACACACACTCGCCATAGCGGCTACCACCTTGCCGCCTGAATCCACAATTAAAATTATGTATTTTTAGATGATTTCGAAAAATTTAGATTCGACTAACCTGTAGTGACTGGCACAAGTCGCCATAGCCAACAGTGGTCATTGTGGCAACACCTGCAACATCCTATTTTAAGCATTCAAGAGCAGTTTTAAAGAAAATTGACCACGTTGAACACGAACTGAGTCCACCCTGACAGTCCCTACCCTCGCCTAAGCTTAAACTTAACTAACCGAACGATGTCCATAAATATGGTAAAACGACCATTTACTTTAAATTTTAAATGTAACTTTTAAATTTAAATTATAGATCAGAAACTGTTTACAAATGTTTTTTTATCGCATTTAGCAGAGAAAATTAGTTATAGACTTTTTCGGTCATTTTTTAACAAAATTATGAGGTCGGCGCTAAAATACCACAACTATCACAGCCTATTTTTATTTTTAAGTTTCTTTGTTTAGTAGAGTCAACTATCGATTTAACGAGCCCCTGGGGACCGGAAAAGTTTCGAGAGTTTCGTTAAACAAGAGTTAATTTTAGTCATTTTATTTAATCGCTGGCCAAAGAGGCGTTGTAAAAAAAGTTCTTTAAATCAAGAGTTTCGTTAAATCGAGGGTTGATTGTACCTGAATTTCGCATTTTTAATCTATTTATTATTAATTCACTTCTCAAAAAGCTGTCAAATAAGTAATTTAGACTAATTTTAAGCTGTTACTGATAGAAAAAGGTTAATCTGGTGTATTAGCCTCGATAGATTAGCAGAGATGTCTTCATCACATTGGCCACAGATCCGCTATTTACTTCCAAAAACTGCGTGTAAAGTAGCTTAAAAGGCACTATGTCACCTTCAGACGTACAATTTTTTGAAAAAATACATTTTCATTTCAAATTTTGACTTTTCGGATCTGATCATCGGATCATTCTGCAATAATAAAATGAGGCTCTGAAATATTGCATAAAACGTGCGAAATATATGTTTAGGTAAATAAAAAGGGTTATTCGGAGGTGATATACCACTTTTGAAATTGATCATTTTATTTTAGGCAAGCCACGAAAATGCTGTTTTCTTGCTTGTACGTAAAATCCCATTTTTCTTTTTGATCTTTTTTACCAACTTTAAACAAACTAAAACATACACCACCACCAAGCACTAGGAATGCTGTAGAATTTAGAGTTGACTTCGTCCTTTTCAAAGAAATAAATAGCTGTGGAGAAAAGCATGATGCCTAAAAACAACAACATTTTCAAAAAAAATTAAATAGAATTTTTCAAATGAAAAAATTGGTAAAACTTTTTTTCTGTAATTTTTCCTTTTTTTTCATTTTTTGTCACATATTTACTCATTTTTGCCACAGTTTTATTTAAAACCACAGGTAACGACAGGTATCGGGGACCAAGCACTTTCAAAATATTTGAAAAGTTTTATCTCATTATGGCCTAATATTTTTTGCCGTTGTTTTGTCACATTTAAAGCACATTCGCTACAAATTATTTTTATTGCAAAATTTTTGCCCTGGAGGACTGAGGATACATTTGACGTTCCAAATAATTTTGGGATACTTGTTGCCCTAAGGCGAAAATCTTTGCGAAAAAAAAATTATTTTTCATGAAAATGGTCGAAACATTGAAAAAACGTTATAGAAAAAGTATTAGGTTGTTATAAGAAGAAAAAAGTTTGACTAATTTAATGGTCCCTCCTGTAGTCTTGACTAAACCTGTGAGAAAAATTAGTGAATACCCGGCAGGAAAAGGTTAATCTGTGACAAAAAAAAGTTTTGCCCATAAAAAGTCCATAATTATAAGTATTTAAAGCAAGTATTTTCACCTGTCAACAGAAACATTCCTAACATAGACAACTCAGCAGCTGATTTTTTCATGGTTTCGCCGAAAGCTCTCAGACCAATGCTAAAAAATGATAGTTGCTTTTGACAAGATTTGTATACAGTCGACCCTCGATTTAACGGCACCCTAGGGACCGGATCCGGGGTGCCGTTAAATCGAGGGTGCCGTAATCGAGGGTTCACTTTGACTAAATCTTAGTCAATGCTGACCAAATCGGTCTATTTTTGGGTGCCGTTAAATCGAGGGCCGTTAAATCGAGAATTGACTGTAATACTTTTTTCAAGTCAATTAAAAATGTTTAAAGCTGCTTTTGGACAAAATGGGCAAAAATCAAGAAGCAAAAATCGTGATTTTTTTAATATATATATTTGTGTGAAACACTAAAAAAATATTGAACAATGCCGACCTATAACGAGCTAGCTTGAATATCCTAGCTACTCGTGCTAAGCGCATGACCCTCATTACCACCATGGCACTAAAAAAAATATTAGGAAACTTAGAAATAATTGAACAGCCAAAAAACCTCTTAAATTTCGCAGCTCTATATCATAAATGCCGAGCAGAGGCAGACATTCTTCAATGAAAAATGGAACGATAGTCAAAAGATCAATCACATTCAACGGCTGCTTTATAAAATCACACTTCTTTGGGTTGACCAGCCAACGGAGTAAGTATTCAAGGGTGAAAAAAACCATGCAACTAAAATATTGAAATTATTAAAATGGCAATAAAATAAAGAGAACTCACAAACTTCCAGCATCTGAATATACCAATTGGGTGCCATCTCTCCATTTTGAAGTTGAAATTCCGGCATTGAGCTACAATCAAGTTGGTTCAGAATGTGGTACAAATCAAAGTGCACAAGTTGAAATTTCATGGAAATAACAATTAAAAATACAAGCAATTGTATTTCTTGGGAGGGGTTTACGAAAGGTTGTACGGTATCCATAAATATAAAAATTACCTTAGAATAAGGCCTAAAGGTTTAAAGTTTAAAAATGTTAAAAACTGCCTCTAGACCTGCAAGTGAAAGTAGAACAAAGGTAGCAGAAACAAAGACAGTATCTTGGCACTTGAAGAAGATCGAGGGTTTTCTAAAACTTTTCAAATTTTTCTCACTTACAGAGAAAATATTTAAAAAAAGTCCAACCAAAAAGTCCAAATGACTAGACGAAGTTTTCCAAAGCGAATGCCTTCAAATAGTGTGGGGGACAGCTAAAAATAAACATAATAGTAATAATTATATTTGTTTGTCTCTCTAACTCACCTTGACTCCAAATACACCTGGAAAATATACAATTAATACGATGATCATAAGAATCAATCATATGTGAGTGTTAAAAGAAAGAGGCTCAAAAAAGACTTGCGTATTTTCTGTGACCCCTTAATTTTAGGGTATTTTCAAAAAAAAATGCAACTCTTATACTGGTCCTCCTAACCTAACTTTTAATTCTTCACCAATTCTGCTTAGACTGCAACACTGGTGTCAATAAAAAGAAAAAAAGAGCTCAAAACATGACATTTAATAATACATTTCAGGTACATTTGTCACTTTTGTGAAGGTTTTGGAAAATTCACAGACACCGCTCAAGATTTTACCTTAACTCCACCCAATTATTCAGTGAGTAAAGTTGGGGACTGTCGAGTCGAGCCTCGATTCCGAGTTTCGGACTCGAAAACTCGGAAATTTCGAGTTTCGATTCATTTTTTCGAGTCTCGAGGCCTCGAAAAATATTTCGCATCTCTATTAAGTTTCGAGGCCTCAGGATATATTTCGATTCATTTTGTTTTAGGTAATACCATTTATCAAAAATGCGAATCGAAAAAGTCGAGATTTCGCTCGAGACCTCAAAAATTTGAGTTTCAAATCTCGAATCGGCTTGAAGCCTAGAAAATTTTTATATTTTTCTAAATTTTGATTCTAAATTTGAGGCCTCGACAATCCTAGTAAGGTTAATGTAAAGTGTAATTCTTAGACTCTTATTGAGATGCAAAGCCTCACCTGCTCATTAGTGAAATGTGAGAAGCCATGAGCTTTGCCTTCATTCCACCAAAATTGAGTAGTTCGTTGAGACGACAACATTCTGCCAGAGCAGTTGCAGGTATTCGCCAAAAATCTAACTAATCTTTTAGACGTATTGACATATCTCGATGGGCGATGCAGTTTGCCTAACCATAATTAAGTGTACTATTGTTGATATTCAATAGACACAGACAAACCTGATGTAGTAGTCGATAATGTATTCAAAAATAGTGGGACTTCTCAAATAGTATTCCCTGGAGTGATCGAAATAAGTGTCGCAATCCTGAAAAATTTTGATTAGTAGACAGACTAAGTTAAAAAAATTGTTCCCCAGAGGTCGAAGTGCACTTTTACGTGGTAGTTTTAAATTTACTCTTTGATTCTAAATATATAAAAAGATTAATATAAAACTGCACTTTTGTCTCCGGAAACCGTTTAAAGTCGAGTTTTAGAGATGTATTAAGGTAATTATAGTTCCATAAACCATGCTCAAACAGGCTATTTGTTGCAAATCATGTAGAAATTTCGGGGTTAGAGTTGGTCTAATTTCTTCTGTTTCAATAAAAAAAATACCCTACCGTAATCTTCGACGTGCGTTTTGTCACAAAATAGGGCTAATCTACTATTGTCCAGTCGTTGTCTGATCTAAAAATAGTTGAATAAAGATATTCCAAGTTTTTTATTTAGGATTGTAAAAGGTATATTTGCCAACAAAAATGGTCTAAAAATAAGTAATTATTGTCCTATGTCAAATTTCGTTTAAAAAGTCGTGAGTTTTTTGAATAGAATTTTCGAAAGTAAACTCCCAAAACTAATATTTACAAACTAAAATCTTAAAAGATTCAAACGAAAGTGTTAGGGTCGATTCAGCAAAAGTTAAAAAAAGTACCAATAAAATATTCAATAACATATGTTTACAATAAATAAAAAACTTGCTGAATCCATAGAAATTTGGGCACTTCTTCCCCCAACGTTTATTTTCAAAAATGTATAGTGTGACCATTATGAAGACTGGACAACAGCGGCACCGACATGCAACTCCTTATGTTGTTATCCACTAGTTGGCCGTTGAGGGGTGTGGAAGGTGCCTCATCAAACGAAGCTGACAATGGATCCAGTTCGTTCACTATTCTTATTTTCTTAAAAACCACAAAAATGTGAAAATAAAATAAAATGTTGGCGCTACTCGTTATATCCCCCCCCCAAAAATCAAGATTTTTAGGAGTGGTCAAAACACATTTTTAAGCAATAATTTTGCCATAAAAGGACCAGAAAAGCAATTAAAATAGGTTCAAGGCTGTATTGGGAGGGAAGGGACAAAACAGGGGCCACTTTTATAGTGCCTATAAGTACCAAAGAGTATTTATTCTCTAAGCGTTGAAGTCACTTTCAAACCCAGCCACTTGTGGTGCACGTAAAAGGATAAGGACTCGAAATGATCGGACCGATCAGCCGGGTGATCCTGATGGTTGTCCTTTAACTTTGGATGGCTGAGGCTTTGGCTCGTAGCCCAGCCTGAAGAGGGGAAACCCTTTCGGCCGAAAAATCAAAGATGTTGAACATAGTTTTGAATACTGGGCCTACCGCATAAATAACTCTGGTATGCATGTTTTTTTCATGCATCCAGAGTCACTTTCGAGTGATTGTGTCTAAGGTATGTAGGTGTGCGCATCTCAACTCCAAGCCCCAAGCCCCCTGCGCCCCCGAAGGGGCGCAGGGGCTTGAGAGTTAGAGATGCGCGCACACACTTACCTTAGACATGATTCCGAGAAGTACTCTTGACCATAAAATGCATATAGAGTCTCTTTTTGCCACGGCCCGAGTAGCTTTTTGGGGGGGGGGGGGGTATTACCGAGTAGCGTCAAAATGTTAAAATGTTTGGTTAAAATTTATATTTATTTATTTTTTAATCTATAATTTTTGTGTTCAGCCCCATGAAGTTTTTTTCTCACCTGTGTGTTTGGCAGAAAAATTCCAGATTGATTTTCTGGCTATTTTGCGCAGCATTAAGTGCTCGACGCTGACACTTGTTGCGCACTCGAGGAATCATTCCACTCCTTCAATGACTAAGCATGGGAAAAGGAAATAAATTTTAATTTTTGACTACAAACAACCTATAAATTTTCGTTAGACAAAACGAATGCTCATTTTTCTCACAAAGTATGAACATAATACTTTGCAATTAAAATTGCGTAAAAAACGAAACAGCAAATTGAAGTAAGCAGACATTTTCTAGATAATAGGCTTGGACTATAAGTGGCATTACAAGTTTAGTCACAGCCAAATTTCACTTAAATCTAACCCCCATTTAACGCTCGCACTTATTTATAGGTATACACAGTCTAGACAGGTAACCAGCACATCACCCCTAGCAAAGACCATGAAGAGAGCCAGACTTTTTAACCAGAGGCGAAATTACAATTGTAGTTAATTACAATGTAAGTAAAATTTGTTAAGTTTAGTTTAGGGTCCCTCACCTTTTTGAATTTGAAATTTCCACTGTAAAGCCTAGTGTCCAATGACTGAGAGGAAATCCGCGGGAATGCGGGAAGGGCTGTAAACTTTTTTTGTTCATACATTTTTTTCTTTTGGTCACATTTTGTAGCTAAGATCCAGGGCTAGCCAATAAAATTCTTCCAGCCACAAACTTCTGAAAAAACTTTGATAAAAATGCGTTTCCTCGCACACTGCCTTTCACTCTGCGACAGTCGTTTGACTGAAAGGCAGAAGGAGACGAAACGCATTTTTCTCAAAAAATTTTCAGAGATTTGTGGCTGGAAATTTTTTTATTGGTAGCCTTGAATATTAGCCATAAAATGTGACCAAAACAAAAAAATATTATGAACAAAAAGAAGTTTTACAGCCATTCCCGCGTTAAAAAACATGGAATTCCTCTCAGTCGCGGACACTAGGCTTAACCCACTGGTAAATACGTTAAAGAAAGTTCTTTTTTGGTATAGTCTATTCATTCTTTAACTCAGTTTACATAAATAACGATTTTAAAGCCGGACATCGTGTGAATAAAATAAATTTGTTAACATTTCTGTGAAGTAATTTTGTGAGGCAGTGAGTCTGGTGCAAAACAACACGTCTCAAAAGCTATGCTAAATCCAGTTTTGATAAGTAAGTTCTTGAGTCACCGAAAAATCAATTTCGTCGGTAGTCAAAATCTTAATTCAAATCGCTATAAAACAATTGTTAGTAACGCAGCAAAAGAAGAGCTTTAAAAGTTTCCCAACTCCTCTCAGTATACCAGTAAGCTCCCTCCCCAATGGCTTCTATTGCCACACAACAACCTTCCAGCCACAAAAACAATCCTGCGCAGCCAGCCAGTTAATTAGAAAGAAGAAAATTTCCAACACCTGTCTTCCCACAATACCCCCAAGCCTCCAACTTCTAATGCATATTGCAGTGGTGGCAAGCAAGTAGGAAAAGGCAAAAAACAGGAGGATGGCATGAATTCTTATCCTGCCAATGAAAACACCTATAAGCCAGTTTAAATCTGGATGTAATAACAAAAAGAAGAAGATAATAAACAGAAGATAAAGACAAACAACCAAAAAAACTAAGCTAGTGTGTATTACGCAGAATTTTTCAAATAATTATAAATTCATATAGTAGGACAGATTTTTTTCAATCGAGCCCGGCTCTCCAAGATTTCAAAGCTAAAGCTTGGCGCGAACGTAAATTGGATGTTCATTAATTGTGCGGACCAAGGTGAGCATGTCTGCATATGAAAAACTGAAATACAGCAGCAAACATTTGAATTTTAAAAGCAATAACTAAGTTTCATCATCGATAAATATTATTTTTTGTCTTTTTTTAATTCTCGAAGCTTTTTTTTTAATTTCGTGTAGCCTCCAATCTCATCTTCTCAATGAACTATCAAACTTTCTTGAATGGCGTCGAAATCAATATATTTAGTGGTTTAAAAAATAAGCAACTTACATGATTCATATCCATTAGTTTTAATGCTTTTGATCATAGTGCGAAAATATATAAAAGGTTCAATAAAATCGGAAGAAAAATGTCAATATAAAATTTGCTGCTAAAATTCAGTAAAATTGCTGTTGAATACAGTCTAGTCTTTAAAGGTACGAAAATTTAACCGTAGTAACGGATACCACTCCTATATTATAGATTTTATATTATGAAAACCCTTTAAAAAGTACTCGAAATTTCCCAACTACAAAAAAGTGCGAGAGATATTTTTTAGTCCTAACTTACGCTGGCCTGCCCTGAGCCTTATCCTGAAACCCATGAAAAACCAAAAATGATTTTGAAAACAATAATAGAGAGATATTATCTACTAGCTCCAATTTTGTGATATTAGGCAGAAAAACACGTACTCTCGCCAAATTTTGCAAAAAAACTAGCTACAAATATTAACAAGTTTTCCAGGAAAGGATGCCCTTGCTAGCGTGACTTGGCTGGATATGTGTGCCTTATTGTTCACCAATTCGACTTTTACTCCCTGTTTCTGGACATAAATTGAGCGGCTTAAGCTCGTAAATATAGCGCTGGCTATTTGAAGCAATCGGCAAGGCCTTTTTAATTTGTTAATTGTTTGGTTGCAGGCTAGTGGAACACACGAATGACTGGTGAGTAAGCCAGGGATTGACATTAGACTTTGTGCTACATATATTTTCTATTTCCATCACCTTTGCGTAGGTTTACAAGGTTTTTTCGAGGTTGCTTTTAATTTAGAGTTTTTCAAATTGAAACAGAGATTTTTCGACAAAAATCTATGAAAAAAAGTCGGCAAGTGTAAGTAAGCGAACAAAAAAGAGCGCGCATATCTAACCCTTCAATACTAAACACGAAGGCCAGAAATGAACTTTATCTAGGGTTGTCGGCTGGCCGAAATTTTCTGTCGGGCAAACAAAAAACCGAAGCCAGAGCTTTCGGCCGGCTGAAAACCTAAAAAAAATCGATTTCGGCTGGAAAACCCGCAAATCGGCCAGCCGAACCGACAACCTACTTTTATCGCTGAAGACTTTTAATTCAAAAGAATCAGATTTTTGGTATAAAAAATGTCTATAAATGTCTGTTTATTTTTTAAGCAAAAAAATTGATCATAATGCTGTTTGGATCATTAAAAAAGTTGAGTTATTAATAAACCGAATTTTAAAATAAACCGAATTTTTAAACATAATTCCATTAATTAAAAACTTTGAACATTCTGAAAGACAAAATAAAAATTTAAAACTTTACCATTTATGTACAATATAGCAAGAGTTGAAATTGAATATTTCACGCAATGTTTAGATTGACGTCAGCAGCCAGATAGACCAAAATTAGAAATTAAAACAGCCATTAGCATGGGATTTGGTTAATAGCTTAATATTTATCCTTCCGCAGTTCCAAACAGGCAGAGAATCAGGTAATTCACTCATAATAATATAAAAATATTATAAAATGGTGTATGTGCAATTAAAATTATAGTAGTAGATAACTGGAAACACAGCTTTTCAAAGTTAAAAATTTCATTATCAACCAGATTTACGCTGGTTGCTTGTTTTATACTTCTCTTAAAAAGGTTTTTAAACTTTGCTAAAAAAACTTTTTTTCTGAGAAGCCTTTTTGCTAAGAGGTCATTTCTGATATTTTTTCGCTAAAGCTTGTTTGAAGAAACTTTTTGCTAAATAGTAATTTGGTGAATTTAGCAAAAGCACCTCCTAACAAGAATTATTTTTTTAGCAAAAAAACATCCTATCAAAAATGACCTTTTAACAAAGCTTCCAACTTTGTTGCAAAATTTAATCATGTTTAGCACGAAAAGTAGCATTACAAATTAAAATATTAATCCTAAGCAAAATCATATCTTGAACTTAGATAATTGGCATGGATTGGAGCAAGGAAAGAAAAAGACCTTGTCATAATGCTCGAGGATCAAAAGCAAGCCAAATGAATAGCCCAACAGCCAAATAAATCATCCTAGGAGAAAAGCAACTCTGTCAAGCTTTTCACTTTGCACTCTTGCTACTTCCAGCACCACTACTAACTACTTATTTTTTTTTATCGTTATGTTTCTAAAGGTTACTTACATTAATTTTTTTGCTAATCAAAACTTTTGACGCTTCTTTGAAAAAACAAAAGCAAGAGCTCAAATAGAAATGTACCACCAAATGTGAGAATTTGGCCGCCTTTTTTATTTGTTTGACCGCCTTTTTTTAATTCATAATAAAAAATAGAATTTGGCCGCCTTTTATTTTTTTGCCGCCTTTTTGTTAATTGCTTTTCCTACCAGCAAACCAACTATTTTGAGGCATATTTTGTGCAGACTACATAAATCTCGGTAGTGAACGCGGTTATTGCACTAATTTTCACTGTTTTCTCAGTGTTCATGCTGTTTTTTCTTAAACTCAGCTGTCTTCTTACGGCACTTATTTACTTTGATTTTTAGCTTTTATATGACTTATTTTCTTGTTTTTTAGGTAATTATAACATATCCAAGTAAGAAGACCTCAGGGCTCGTGAAAAGGCGTGTCACAGGTGTCTGGAGCGTTGGATCAGAGCAGGTTTTCAGGTTCACTCGTCAGGTAAATTTAACTTTTTGGCGCAATCTTTACTGCAGCTTGGTAAAGTCGTCAACGTGTGTAGACGTCAATGCACATTTCGCGTCTATGTGGAAACTATTCACTTTGTCAGGCTGTATGTGGTTGAGATGTCACTCTCTATGCGCCTTCGTGCTCCAATACCAAGGCGTATGGCTAGGCCATAGTAACATAACTGCCGGAGCACGTTAACTTCTATAAAAGAGGCTGCCTAGCGAGAGTGGTTATAAGCCACAATTTATTTACCAAAATCGTCTTCTGTATTCATATCATTTTTTCAGGACAATGAGTCATTCAGTAGCTTATTCACATTAAAGGAATTTTCTCATGGTCAATATATTAGGTCAGTAATCTACCGAATACCTGACTATCACAAAGAAAACCCTGATAATTTCAGAAAAAAGTGAGAAGTGCTCCGGCAGTTATGTTACTATGGCCTAGCCATACCGCCTTGGTATTGGAGCACGAAGCGCATAGAGAGTGACACCTCAACCACATACAGCCTGACAAAGTGAATAGTTTCCACATAGACCGAAAAATGTGCATTGACGTCTACACACTGACGACTTACCAAGCTGCAGTAAAGATTGCGCCAAAAAGTTAAATTTACCTGACGAGTGAACCTGAAAACCTGCTCTGATCCAACGCTCCAGACACCTGTGACACGCCTTTTCACGAGCCCCTGAGGTCTTCTTACTTGGATATGTTATAATTACCTAAAAAACAAGAAAATAAGTCATATAAAAGGCTAAAAATCAAAGTAAAATAAGTGCCGTAAGAGACAGCTGAGTTTAAGAAAAAAACAGCATGAACCACTGAGAAACAGTGAAAATTAGTGCAATAACGGCGTTTCACTACCGAGATTTATGTAGTCTGCACAAATATGCCTCAAAATAGTTGGTTTGCTGGTAAAGCGGCCAAATTCTCACATTTGGTGGTACATTTCTCATACAGCCAAAAGCAAGTAGCTTAGATACATGCTCCGAACATAGAAGCAACCTGTTTCAAAATATCCCCGTAAGCGGGGAAATTGTGGTTGGCCGTTGCAGCTCTGTCAAAATGGTATAGCCTTGAACAAAACTGTCTCAGCTAGGGTCGTATTTTTTTCTTTCTTTTTTCGAAAGAATCTTTCAGTTAGTCGAGTCTCTCTGTAAAGATCAGCCTATATAAAATCAATCTCTTCATGACGATCAGCCCTGACCAATTTGGCTGGTCTGAAGTGAATAAGCCAAACTGAGTTTCTTTTGAAGTTAATTTTTCTATTCAATATATAACGATCAGTCATGCGGAATCGACCAGCCTGGTTAATCACAATTTTGCGTTTTTCAAATCTTATATGAAGGTTTGACTTATTTTTTATATGGTATTTTTTTATATATTTAGACTTGAAATTGTATCTGGGAATCTCAGGTACCTTTGCTTTTAATAGATTTGCCAACAGTACAAAAGAATCGGGTTTAAATTCTCAAAAATATGGGCCGGTTGGTCACTTGGTTAATTAGTGCATCATTTCAAATTTGTCATATCTTTTCAAATTTGCCTGATTTAGGTGACAGATGCCACTGGTTGTACTTATTTACTGCAAATATAGTCATTTAATGCCCGTTATAATTTTGTGCTTTTCAGGTGTCCAGTGCCATTGTTCGCAAATGTAGACTATAAACTTGACGCTTGAAATTGATACTCGCCTGAGAAGAAGCGCTAAATCAATTTCTTCCAAATATCGAAATGTAGCTACATAGTTGCTCTACACGTTTTAACGTCGAGCTTCTTCCGACTTGGTACCAAAAATTTTTAAAAAATTCAAGAATGTGACTAAAAAGTGCGATTTCTGAATGAGAAACCTATGACTTTGAGGCTTGAAATCGATACTCGTCGCCGAAGAATGGCTGAAATGAACGGTTCAATAGCTCAAAATATAGCCGAGAGCTTATTGTACAACTTAACGCTGCGCTTTTCCTAACTTATATCAATAAAACTTCGAAACAAACCTATTTATCACGTGACGGAGAAATATAGTACAAACACTATATAGAGATTGGGTCGAATAAAAATCGTCCAAACCTCGTTGCAAAATGCAATCGATATAGACTTGATCTATCTTTGATCGATTGTTTACATCAACTCTTTACAAGAAACTCTTACTAAAGTGTCTCTAGTTTGATAAATCTCGATATATATTAATAAAAATCACCTTTCTATAACGACCACCTGGGGTCAGTCTCGAAGGTGATCGTTATAGAGAGACTCGACTGTATTTAGGTTATTCAATAAAAAATAGACTGGAATATTTTGTATGAAAATTTGGCTAGATTTTCAGAGTAGCCTAGGAGAGGCGATTTTGAAAAATAGTTGCGAAAAAATTTCTACATCTTTGAAAAAACTGAAAATATCATTTTCCTAAGAAACGGAAAAAGAAGCAAGTCCAAACATGTTTTTATCCGAACTATAGCAAAAACTTTTTAATTGATGCTTCTATTTGGCTTTTGGCAGGCTTATAAAAGACATGTGAATTAATTGAGAGAGACTTTTAAATTAGAGAGATATGGCGGCAGTGGCAGCATAAATTATTGACTAGAAAGCACAATTTAAGTGTTTCTTTATTAGGGCAAGAATAAACATTCCCTAAACAAGCCGAAGAGAAAAGGTGGAAAAACAATGCAATCAAGCTGGTTTTGTTGCAACATATCTCCTGAAAAAATAATTCGGTTTCAGCAACTATGCCGAGAACACATTGCAATCTTTCACCTGTTTAATGGTGGCAGTGGTAAAATTGAGCTTTAGCTTCTCTAAGCTTTTAAGCGAAATATTGATTCAACCTTAATTTATTTTTAAAGCCATATAACACAACTTGTGCAGTCATTTTGCTAAATGATATAAAACGAGCAATAAATTCATTTAGCCGGGATTTTTTTTACTAACAGTACTTTAAAACTTGCATTTCGGTCATCTCAACACTCAGATTTTCAAAAACTATTCTGTCAGATAGTTTTGGCATGCTCTTGAGCTGCGCTATAATATGCTGCTTAAATTTGATCAAATCCCACAACATTCAATCCATGTTTTATCCAATTAAAGTGTCATCTTCTCAAAAGAACCTTGAAAAGCATGACTTTTCTTCTTTGTAGTGTCTAGCAATAAAAAATAGACAAAATAAGTCCATTCATATTGTGGAAGAAATTTTTAACCAAACAAAATATAAAAAAAAAGTATATAGAAAAATATGAGCAAATCGGATTCCGAAAAAAATTGCCACACTCTCTATACCTCATGAAATTTTTTAATATTTTTTCTGCACTTATAAAAAATATCCGAATTAAATGGGTATAATTCAAAAGGTAAGCGGTTAGTGATAGCAAAAAGAAGAAGGTTAGCTAGTTTATAAGCTTTGCTTTTCTTCTTCTAAAAAAATTCAATTACGGCCAACAGCAAAAATTGGTCATTTTGAGAGAAGCGAGAATAAAAAGAAAATACTTGAGTGATTTTGAAGACCCTAAGAAACTTCTCTCTTTTAAGCTTATAAAAAGTTCTCAAAGTCGAAAAGATGGACGGAAATTGAAGAGGAAACTGTAAATAAACGTGTCAAAGAAAAAACGTTAGCACATTGACTATTTTTTCAATTCATAAATTTTCGGGAATGGAATTCGTTTAGCCCTCTCTACTATAGTGCTATAAATAAGATTTGCGCGGAGCATAACAAAAAGAGAATCTTGTTGCTTAAAATTTAGGCAAATTTTCCCACGCAAAAGCTAAAGTTTGTGTGGTTGGCTTGTTGAAGTAGGTAAGAGTAAACACAGATTTAAACACTTTTTGAGGGATCAACATAAAAAAATCGACGACTGATTTATAAAATTTTGCGATTATTAATTTAAAAAATGAAAAGACTTTTAGAACTTTTTTGCCAAAAAACCAAAAAATACTAGAAGTTTGTTATATCGAGAGTTTCCCTCGCAGGCTTTATTTATTTAAAAAAAATATATACAGATCAAAATACATCAATGAAAGTTTATTATTTTGTACTGCTTTTTTATAAGTTCTGTGGAGAAAAAAGAAAATATTTTTATTTTTAATTACATATATGTTATGGTTTTGGGTGATTTAGCGATCTCAAAATGTTCATTTAAGCTCTCAAATTGAACAATTACGGCCTCGAATTTTACATTGCCATTTTTCTTCAAATTTTCATTGAAATTTTATAGAAACAAATTTACGGAAAATGGCGATATTAAATTTGAGGACGTAAGTGAGTATTTTGAGGGAGCGAGTAAATTGAATTATTATTCGATTTTCGAATACTCGATTTCTATTACATGCAATTCCGGCAAGGCATTCTGATCAGACCTCATGGATTGGAACGCGTGATTAGCGGTAAGTAGGACGTGTAGAAATATTTTCCCTATTATAATCACCTTAGAAACTAGGTAGCTTGACTAGGCAGCTTTAGTAAAGAAGTGGTTTGCCTGAAAAAAACTTTACTTGTGTTTTCCTAGATTTGGGCTTTAACTTAGCTCAAGTAATTGTGCACCTTCACTCTGATGTTTTTGTTGTGTTCTCAAGAACCTGAGGATCATTTCGATACCAAACTCGTAAATAAATGTGAAAAAAATGAAGTGTGCAGCCAGCGGGATTCGAACCAGCATCCTTCAAATGTGTTCCAATTTGAATTAAAACGATTTTTATGCGGCACTAGATACGGACAGTAGATTTACCCCTTTTTTAAAATTTTTCTTTAACGTAACTCTCGAATTTCGTGTAGCATGAATTAGCTGCCCTATGGCTTTACCAAACAATTTTTAGTTCCTTTTTCGCTTCGGCGATTTCTTTTAGTCGGGATTTGTGAAATTCAGTGGGAGAAGCAAAACAAATGTCTCAACACAAGACGGAGAGCAAACTTTTAAGTCACTGACTTATAAAAATAGTTTTTTCGTTTGTTTTCATTTTAAAGTTGTAAAGAAAATAGCTTTTCGTTTACTTTTATTTTCAAATGAGACGTAATGAAGTCATAAGGACCTATTGTATTGGCTTTACTAGGTTGACCAGTTGGTTAGTTTTCTAACCTTGTCTAGGAAGTCGGTTTATTAGTTAAGTACGAACAGGTAGATCAAATACGGTAGTCCTTGTATAGTGGCTAGAATTCATTTGCGCTTCGATATGTAAGCATTTACGCCCTCAAATAAAATTTTATATACAGTCGACGCTCTCTATAACGACTCTGAAGGGACCGGCCAAAACTGAGTCGTTATAGAGAGAGTCGTTATACAGAATGTCGTTTTGACGTTAATGAGGTCGTTTGTGACCAAATAGCTGTTTTTTTCCGGGTCGTTATGGGGAGCGGGTCGTTGTAAAGAGCGTCGTTATAATGAGCGTCGACTGTTGCCATTTTTCTCTAAATTTTTGTGTCAATTAAAAAAATTTACAATGTCAAGACACTGAATTTTAGACTGAATCTTGGCTTTCTAATAAGTTATCAAATTTCCCTGAATGAATTTCAAACCGTAGATATTTAAAGGTTAAAAAACCGTCAACTTTTTTTAATTTTTTGAAACCTCTATATTTCGACGAGTTTTGCTCATTTAAAAGCTAAGATTCAGAGTTACATAAGTGTAATTTTTTTATAAAATTGCAACAAAATTCAAAGAAAAATGGCACCATAAATTCGAGTGGTTAAATAATAATTTTTGAGGGAGTAATTCAGCATTTTTATGGCTCAAATCACCTATAGCCTTGTAAAATATAGTTTTTTTCGAAAGAAGTATCACAAATTTTCTTTTTTTCACTCCTTTTTTTTGAAATGAATAATTTAGGATAAATACCGCAATTGCCCCTAAGTTTATTTATAGTTACATTGTGATTCTATCTCAATTCAGTTGTATTTTATTAATTTCAACTTTGTTGCCTTTAGAGCATATGTCTACATTGATTGCACTGCTAGCCAGATAGCCAGCACCGTAAACAACCTAAAAAGCAAATATTACAAATATTTGGAGACACTCTGCAATGCTAACGATGTCAATATTAGCACATTGAAGACCAATGGCGCAGATTATGAAAAATTAGAACTTTTCTTTGGTCTCTTGATACTTCTATATTTTTGTATATATTTATAAATTATTTTTGTTCTAGGTGGTTTACCAGTCCTAGTCGGTCTGAAATACTTTGAGCATCTTAGAGTTCTCCGTCTCTTCGGTCAAGATCTGTTGAGCATAAAGCCGTTAAATGAAGTATGCGAAACACTTGAAGAATTATGGGTTTGTGAGGGCCCTTTGAAGGTAAACTTTTCTGTTTGAAGGAGTCGCACTGTTTTCTTCTCTTACAAAAGCAAAAATAACTTAAAGGACCATGGTTTTGCAGCGACTATCCCCGCCAATTCAAATTTTTTTCCTAATCATTCAACTTCTGTATGGAATTTTCAACTTGGTTTCTAACAAAACTAAACTTAAAATTAAATTCTAGGCCTTGTTTTGTTAGAAACAAAGTTAAAAAACCCGTACAAAAGTTCAATAATTAGGAAAAAAATTTGAATTGGCGGGGACAGTCGCTGCGCGTAAAAACCATGGTCTTTTAAAAAACCCTCCTTTTGTTAGATAAGGCCGGTGGGGGTTTCTACTTAGTAGTGTTCTAGCACCGTGTTCTAGTACCGAATTGGGATCAAAATATTTTAAATTTTTTTAGTTTTTCGTGTAGTTAAAATAAAGTACCTTAAAGAGGCATGCCCGTGAGTGACACGGAGAGAAGGCAGGGACCAGCAGTTATTTTCTTTCTCGATCAAGTTTAACATGCGTTCTCTTCTTAAATTTTCAAGGTTTCTGCTCAGTTTTTTAAAAGAACTACAAGGTCATTAATATCAGATTTGACGCAAAACGAGTGAGAAATGGGAGGATTCAAAAAAATTTGCTGGTCCCCGCCTTAAATTTTCAAAACGCACGGGCATGCTCTTTTAAAAAACGAGGGTCAACTAGCGGCCATCCCAACTGGCGGCCACCGACTGGCGGCCATTGCAACTGGCGGCCCCCGACTGGCGGCCATCCCAACTGGCGGCCCCGACTGGCGGCCATCCCAACTGGCGGCCCCCGACTGGCGGCCATCCCAACTGGCGCCCCCGACTGGCGGCCATCCCAACTGGCGGCCCCCGACTGGCGGCCATCCCAACTGGCGGCCCCCGACTGGCGGCCATCCCAACTGGCGGCCCCGACTGGCGGCCATCCCAACTGGCGGCCCCGACTGGCGGCCATCCCAACTGGCGGCCATCCAACTGGCGGCCCCCGACTGGCGGCCATTCCAACTGGCGGCCACCGACTGCGGCCATCCCAACTGGCGGCCACCGACTGCGGCCATCCCAACTGGCGGCCATCCCAACTGGCGGCCCCCGACTGGCGGCCCCCAACTGGCGGCCCCAACTGGCGGCTACTATGCCTACTACCTATTATCGCGACTATCTAAAGGTACACTAATTACCTTTATTGTATCTCAACCTTCGAAAACACATCTTCTGACCGAACTAGCTGTGCAGCGTGACTGCATAGACTCTTGATCTGTGTACCTAGGTGGTTGTACCCCGGCGGTGTAGAGGTTTCAAATTCAGGTAGTATCGCCTAGCTGGCGGTATCAAGACCCAGGTATCCAGATTGAAGATGGTAATATCTAGGACCTTATACCTAAAAAGAATTACGTAAGTATCCATGCCAGGGTAATCTTAAAAGTGACTGTTTTCACCAAACATGTTTTTCTTACCTTTTTGTAGTTTGGGGAACATCTTTGAGTGCGTCTTAACACACGCTGACCTACCCTGCACCGGTGTTAAAATATTTTCTTATTTCACAGTAAGTTTTAATTCCACTTCAATTAGAAGGGCAGTTTCCCCTCTCCTTTAAAAATTTTTGGCCACAAAAATTGAAAATAAAAAATGACCGAATACCGTATTTCCTGTAATTTAGCCCCCCCTCCTAATTTAGCCTCCCCCTCTAATTTAGCCCCCCTCAAGAGAGATCCAAAGAATTTAGCCCCCCCCTTAACCGAAAAAAAATATTTTTCGCAGTCATTTGCGGTATATAACCAGTGGAGTCGGTCATTTCATTCATTCTTAGTTTTGTGCTGTGGTCAGCGGTTGTGTTGGATCAGTTTTATGGTTTAATTATTTTACTTGGCTGGATCGTTCCGACTGTATTGTTCAGCTGGCTGAATCAGTCCTATTGGAGAGATTGGTCCAAGTGTATTGATCCAACTTACTGGATTAATTTATCTAGCCCTATATATGACGATGATATTAACATTCCGAACCCAGAATTTTACATTAATTGTTAGTACAGGGTGGCGCAAATATTCGCCGGAATTTGTTACGCTCATATCTTCTTCCATTGATCGTGTCTAGGCGAGATATTTTTTTATTTGAAAGAGGATACTCTGGGCAATCGTATGCTATCGAACATGCATAATGGCATTGAAAAAAATCAACAAAAGAAAAACAAATCTTATAAATGAAAAACAACAAATCTCGTTCAATATTCCGAAAGTCTTCAGCAATGATTCCTCCTTGGAGATCAATGCATAGTTGGAGTAGCCGACCGTAGCTTTAATTGCTTGCTGTACCATTTTTAGGGAAATTTCAGGGGCTTCAGAAATTTTAGGGGCTTTTATAGAGATCGGCTAGTTGTCTTGGTAAACTTGGTCTTTCATCCACCCAAATAAAATAATGGCACGGAATGAAATCAAGCGAAAGTTTAACGTAAGCAAAGCACGTTAACAAAACTAACAAATGGCGAATGAGGTATCATCCTATTGACCCAAACGTCTTCTTTCATGTGAAAAAAAATCTCGCCGAGACACGATCAATGAAAGAAATATGAGCAAAACAAATCACGGCGAAAATTTGCGCCACCCTGTAAATTTTATGTTGTTATGAAATACGAATGAACTTGTTGATGTTCGTCAAAATTTTTGTCACCCGAGAAGAGGCCAAAAAATTAGCCCCCCCCCTTCTAATTTAGCCTCCCCCTCTAATTTAGCCCCCTCTGAATGGGATCCAAAAAATTTAGCCCCCGGGGGCTAAATTAGAGGAAATACGGTATATCCAAATATGATCGGTGATATGACCGGATTCGAAAATGACCGATCATATTCCAGCCCCAACTAAAGCTGAGAGAAGTTAGACCCTTACTTCAATGAACAAACAAAAAAACAGACAAAATTGCTTAGTAAGAACTCCTCAAACTTCCACGGACATCAACCACATGCACCTACACCCGCCTATTGTAGGAACCTAATAGCTTTTTTATAAACCAGGAACGATTGCCCCTTCTATACAGGCCGGAAACTATCGGCGCCGGGAGCTATTGTTCATATCCGCTTGTATGTGGTGGGTATAAGTTGTGATGGCCGCCAGTTGGGATGGCCGCCAGTTGGGGGCCGCCAGTTGGGATGGCCGCCAGTTGGGCCGCCAGTTGGGGGCCGCCAGTCGGGGGCCGCCAGTTGGGATGGCCGCCAGTTGGGATGGCCGCAGTCGGTGGCCGCCAGTTGGGATGACCGCCAGTCGGGGGCCGCCAGTTGGGATGGCCGCCAGTCGGGGGCCGCCAGTTGGGATGGCCGCCAGTCGGGGGCCGCCAGTTTACCCTTTTAACTGAAAAAAGAAGTCATTTTTATACCCCTATTTGAACAACATATTTTTAGGACATTTCTGGACTAGAGTCGTGCAAAAAATTGCGTCAATTGTATCTCTTCGATGTAATTTTGTATTTTTCTATTATTGTTCATTGCCTGTGTTTAGTGCAAAATAGAAAATGGTGCTGGGATTGGAAAACTCACAGGTTGGACACACTCGATATTAGTGGCAATTGTTTGACCTCCTTTTCTGTCAGTTTTATTTTTAAGTTAACGGAAATTTCAGAAAAAGTGTTTAGTTTTTGGACACTTTACAGTTTCTAACAGTGCTGAAGATTGGTGGGCAACAATTCTCTGATCCTGGTAGATTTTATACAAAAACTATTACATAATAATTGTAATTTTTAAGCTGCAATGAGCATAGAAAAATGGCCTTCCAAATTGCAAAACCTGGACATTTCTGGAAATTCGCTTACTTCTTTTAGAGTTTCGCATTTTATTGGATTTGAGACCAGACTTGCCAAGAAAAACCCCCGATTTTAATTTAGCCAATTGTATCAGTGACTCAATGCAGTGTGCTCCGATGTCTAAATATTGCGTCGGAGGACATGCTCAAACTGCTCTTGTTCAACAAGATCAACAAATGGCTTGGATTGCATTTCACTTCTTCTAGTTAGGTTCTAAAAAATTTCTACTAAAAATTATATTTTCTATAGTTTGGAGCGTCTAAACGGTGACTTTGTGCTGGATAAATTTTCCACTATATATGCGGTACAAATTTTTCAGAAAATATTCATCTTTTTTTGCATATTTATAATGCATTATAGAGCCAATCAGAGATGGACATGATTGAGCAGCTGCACAAGTTGCTAGATTCAGAAAAAACACACAGAGCAATTATTGAGAGGATCAATAAAAATTCTGAGAAAATAGACGAAAAGTTGAGAAGTTTAGCTGTAGCCTTAGGCAAGGCTGTCCAAACAGTCTCCAAGAAGGAAGGCAGACGAGAGTTGGCACAGAGAATGCATGAACAAACACAGGCTAACTTAATGCAGTTAAAGAACATGAAAAGTACTTGTTTTTATACGCCAAAAAACAAGGCTGCGATTCCGTAATTTAAAAAGAGCACTCTTTCACAGTACTTAACATATGGTACGACAGTCAAAAAAATATTTTTATTTTTATTTTTTTAGGTTTTGCAAAAGTTTTTTATTTCTTTTCCCTACCTATACAGCCATCATTTACTTAGAAAATTAAAAAGGGCGCCAATTCAAATTATAAAACTTTGACTAAAAACCATTCCCTCTCATGGTTGAAGCCTTCAAAAAGTGGCTTTCTCATGAAATTGGAGTCTAGAAACACGAATATAAGGTTATCTCTTGCACCTGAGCATTCTAAGTGGGATATTTTCGACTGCAACCAACCAGATAAGTACCTCTCAGACTATTTTTAACACCCCCCCCCCTGGGAACCTGTGGCGACGAGATATTCTGGTATGGCCATTATCCTAGATCATTATTTGATTAGTTTCAAAATTTAAAAATAACTACTTTTTACTTGAGGACCTGTAGAACGCGTTTCTGCCCTAAAATGGCATAAGAGGATGTATTCTCTAAGCGAAAGAGACAAAACGCGAGCCAAAAATACTTACAAACTACTATATTTGGCAGAAACAGCAGTCAAGTTTCTGCTAAATGACGGTCTGGGGCATTGGCCTTACCATAATATCTCGTCGCCACAGGTTCCGGTTTCCGTATTACAAAAAAAAAAAAAAAATAAAAAAATATATGACGTCCCAAGCAAAATTATTTTTAATTTTTATCCCGCAAGAAAAAAAATAAATCCGGTTCCAGGGTTTCCGATTCTAGTTTACTTACTTTACAGAAAACTGCATCAAACTAGAGCACTCATTACACAAACTACGATATCACTATTTGCCCAGTTGGCATCTAGAAAGTGGCCACAAAACCTGCCCCAAACAGCTGGAACAACATGAACTGCACAATGTAGAAGAATTCCTGAAGCTAAACTGTTCAAAAAGGGAAGAATTTCTGATTCATGTGAAATATGCACACAGCTATTTGGGTGGACAATTTATCGAGCCAAGTGCCCTCAACTCTCTTTTCATCACCAAAACATCAGACGGGTCTGCCCTGTTGGATAATGAACTGCGTGTTCTTATTAATTTCTGTGATCGGCGGGATTGTTTGGAGGGTTTTGACCATTTATCTTTGGAAATATTTAAGGATATCAGCTTATTGGGCACTATTATAGATGCCAATGTAGGTAATTTAGCAGTAATTTTTACTTTTAAAATTGTTTTGGCGTTTTTTCAGTGTGGTTTCCTTTTCCTACCTCTGTTTAAGTGTAAAAGTGAAGAGAAAAGGCTTTCTAAGCCATTGGATCCTCCCTTGCCTGATGGAAACCAATTAAAAGTGGGAATTGACTCTCAACACCTTTTTAGTGCTAGAAAAGGTGAGACTTTTAAATTTTGAGCATGAATTCTTTTATTCCAATGTGTCTTATTTCCAGTGCTTGGATAAGCTCACTCTAAGCCAGAATCTCACTGAGAATTCCCAGTGAAAAACTCACTCACTTTTACTTACTGGGTATTTTTAGTTATCCCTCTCACTCACACACTGTAGGACATTTTTTTTTTTATTCTCAGCCTCACTCACAGCCTGTGAGGACAAATTTCATCCTCACTCACTCTCATTCACAGCTCAATTTATATTTGTTTATTACTTCAAAACAAGGCTGTGATATCAAAATTTTGGAAAAACAAGTATTTTTTGTACATTTTAAGATGCGAAATGTAAATTTTTACTATTTTTGTGAAAAAAGTTTATTTTATCCAGTACTTATTGCCAATCCACCCATTTTTTTCTCGAAATTTTGGAAGTAACTTCAATTTAAAGCGAGGTAGATGTATACAAAATCCCTCCCCATCTCTAATTAGGAGCCTTATTGTGAGCCATCTCATAACTAAAAAATAAACCATTTATAGATGAAGAAGAATTGCTAAAAATCAGTGACCTTGAACTAGCCATTGTGTGCATTGTTGAGATATCTTACACATCGCAGATACAATTCGACGATCTACGAAATGTGGCTGATTTCGAAGAGCGTATGAATATTCGGCTCAGAAAACTAAAAGAGCTCGGAATTGAAGTGAAACTAGAGAAAATTCTCAGTAGCATAGCTAGCGAAGAAATTCAAATCGTAGTGGAGCATGCAAATGACGGAAGTGAAGCAAAAGAGTAGTTTTCCGTCTTTAATTATCTGCTCATGTAAAACATTATTTTCAGAAAACCGAAAAGGAAGTTAGATGAAATGATTGGCACAGACATATTGCAGTCACGCTGGTGCACTTTCAAAGCCAATTTGGTTTAAGCAGGGTGCTGAGTCTCAGATCACCATTGGAATTGACTATAGCTTTTAGTCGACTAAACAGTTTTGTAGAAAAAAATGGCTTTCAGGTTAGATATTTTCTTTGTTAAACTCAAGATTTGCTAAAATTACTAAAGCTGTGCAAATTTGCATTTTTAGTACAGACATTCGGTCGGCCATAGGGTCAACCCTAGTTATTTGATCAATTTTTTCGTAAATTTCACTCTCCAATAATTTTTTTTGTCAAAGTCATCAAGTAATAAGGATGGATAGCCATTGAAAATTATTGTATTTCTTTAATTCTTCCCCCTCTACTTTGAAGGTCTTTATCTCGGAGCTATGTCTTTTGCGTTTTTTATTTGCCACGAGCTTTGCCAATTTCGCTTTTTGAATTTTGTATTTTCACTCAAAAATCTCTTGTTCGGCCCAATTTTTTTCCGATTTTCGGAGGGTTGAAAAATTAAGCTCTAATGGGAACCAAATTGGAGTAATTATCTCAGTCGGTTATATTCCGCTCCATGAGCGTATCCACAGTACTCTGGTCTCTGGTCACTTGGGTGAAGCTAACCGGGCTTTAGCCCTCCCTTGAAAAAATATTTCTGGCTACGTCTCTGTTCCACACTATGGGTATGTCTCAACCTCAACTGTTATCACTATGTATACAGGGCGATTCTAAAAGTTTGGACAGTTTTAAAAGGGGTTTGTCGGCTCTAGATTTGTCAGAAAAGATTTTTAATTACAGTCCAAGATTTTAAAAATTTGGCGAAAACAGCTTAAAACACTAAAGATTGAGAAAAACAGCGGAGCATTTTAGGCAAATATAACATGTCTTGATCTATCTGACTTGAAAATGAGCAAATTGGATGAATAGAGCAATTGCCCAATCTGTAGGCTGAATTAACTTGGATATTTTAAATGTGTTGTTTTCAAGATGTTTTTTAAACATCGCTCAGAACAAAATAAGCTCGTTGAAAAAGCTGAGGGCTCTGCAGAATCTTACATTTCTCGATGCCTCTTCAAACGCCATCAACAAAATCGATGAACTGCCAGCTATGTTAAGCGAGTTGAATTTGAGCAGAAATCACATCAGTTGTCTCAATTTCTGTGCAGAATTGCAGGTTATCTTTAGTTCAAGATGTGAAACATTCCAAAATAGAAGCCATTAAACTATGTTAGGAAGTCAACAAAATGAAAGATATGCTTTGAACCAAATTTTTTTTGTATTTTAGCCATTCTGCAAGTTTTGAGGGAAAATGTAAAAAGTTTGTTCGAAAAAACTTAAACTTGCCAGAGGAAACAGCCTGACTGTGTAAAAACTGACAAAAAATATGTGAAAAAGCTGATTTTTAAAATTAGCAAAACTCTAAGACTTCTCGGCCCTAGTGCTGAATCTGGTTCATTTTTGCATTGGTCCTCCTGTTAGTGTTTTTTTTAAATTTTTTTGGTTTGTGCTAATTAGGGTAGCGTACGCTAGGATGGACTCAAACGAATTACGAAGTAATAAGAAAAACATCTTAGAGTTCATACCTTAACATACCTTGGTCTATCCTGCAAGGCTATGGAAAAAAGCTCAGAACAAGAAGAAGAAGCGCTGCATCAAAGGATTGCCTAAGAACTTGCCAAAAAAACATTGACAGGGGGACCAACGCAAAAATGGACCGGATTCAGCACTAGGGTCGACTTTTTCAATACAATTATGTTTTTCAGTTGCTTTCAAAACTAAATGCATCTTACAATCGATTGAAAACCATGAAAGGTTAGTCATATTACTTATATATTCAGCACTCCTTTTTGAGATAAAACCTTGATTTTACAAAAAAAACTAGTCTCATCTAGGTTTGTGTGTAATTAACCGGCAAATCACCATTAAATTACCCGCACGTTTACCATTCTGACCCGCTTTCTAGTGTTTCGGGTAATTCAATTTGAATTTAACAACTGGATCAGTCCCATTTCCTTAAGACCATTATTAAATGGCTAATATATAGTGTCTTTCGTGCTCCAAAAGTGTTTGCCCAGTAAAACATCACTAACCAATTTTAAGGTCTTGAAAGTTGTAAATCGCTGGAGCATTTATTGATTGGAGAAAACCAGATCAGAGATCGTAACGAAGTCGATATCTTTTCTGTAAAAATATGTTAAATTGTTACACAATTTATATAACTTCTATTGTTATAGAATTTCTCTAAAATTACTGTAGTGGACTTGAGTGGGTGTGCTATCTCAGAAACTGACTCTTTTCGAAAACGTTTGTTGTTGCTATGTCCCACCTTGCTCTCAATTAATCGTGAAAAAGTGCCTATGGAAGAGAAGAACTTGATGCAGAAAAAATCTGGTAGAACTCTTCCCGGCACTAAAAAACATTTATTCAAAAATTTCAGGAAAAGTTTTGACGTGGGACTTTCTGGAAAAGAATGTCACTAATCTAAAAACAGGAACATTCATTGAACTGGTCAAGCAGGACTTCCGCATGATAGCTCTAGATCGCATGGCTATTGCTAAGTGAATCACTTTGTCACCTTATTTTCTCTAACAAACCACCCCCACCCTCTCAACTTTGAAAGTCTATAGTTAGAGTCAGAGCGAATATTTGATCTATAAGTGTTCATGACGACGCCGGAAAAAACATGCCTTGGTCCTTTTTGTCGCTTTTTTCCAAATAAATCTAAAATTTTCAAAAAAAATAGTCTTGAACCTCATGAATTTTGTTGGGGTTAGTTCGTGGGCCTGAATTTAATAGTTTATTATATCAACTTACAGCTACCCCAATCATTTGCAATGAAGATTGTGTTCCTTTTGGTCGCGTAGTGGCACGTAGCGCGTAGTTCTCTGCTTTGATAGAGAAAATTCACAGTTTAGATCACATTAAATAACTAAGTTTGCAGCCTCAGTCACATCACCCTTGTAGATCTGTCAAGAAATGCATTGGAGCATGTGTATGAACTCGTGGATCTACCTAACCTTTTAATTCTTAACTTATCCCACAATTGCATCGTATCATTGGCATCCACCCCTCTTATAGCTGGCACAAATGCACAGACACAAGTGAGTGTGCTTTTCTCTAACAAAACTATTTATTGTTTTGCAAAAATATAAAATCTGTACAGAAAAAGGTAACAGTTTAAAAAAAATCTTAGATATTGCCCAAGTTGGAGTGTCTTAACCTGTCCTATAACAACCTGACCAACCAGACCTTGTTAAGAGTGGGCATTGCACATTTGACACAACTCAAAAGGCTAATTCTCATTGGCAACCAAATAACTAAGTCTGTAAAGCAAAATCATTTTGGTAAAGATCATTGTAAATTTAGGTTTGATGCTTCTGGATTAGACCTGCCACAGCTACAAGAGCTAGGTGACTATGTTAGACAAATTTGCAAAAAAAAACAATATTTAACATACTATAACATTTTTAGATATTAGCAAAAATGAAATCAAAAGCATCAAGAAAAAACCGATGAAATATTTGAAGACACTTAGTTTGGCTGAAAATAAACTGAGGTAAATAACTTTTGAATAAAATTTAAAGCTCCCGTTTTTCAACTTTTAAATATAACTTCATAAAAAATTAAGAGATATCGATGGTCTGGTGGCTCCTTCTTTGGCTAGATTGGATCTGTCCAACAACAAGTAAAGTTTTATGATAACGTTAACGAATTTGTGAGTTTGAAAAAAAAATATTTCAACTGTGCACCCAATTTCAGTAGATGAGAATATGTTTTTTGAGTCCGGGCTCATAGGATCAGTTTTAGCCTCAGGGCCTAGCCTATACTTAAAAGTAACATGCGTACACTATCTTTGTAGAAAAAATGTAATTTAAGGCACCCTCCAGAAATTATTGGAGGGTGGGTATATGACACCAGATTTATTACCTCCACCCCCTTTTTAGGGGACTATTCAATAAGCAAACGTATTTTGCTTTAGAATAGGTACATGCGCTGCAATCAAACCAATCAGCACAATGGTAGAACTAAAAGAGCTGTTGTGTGCAGGCAATCCAGTGGTTGAGCGTCGTGTCTACTCCGATTTCATTACTAGCCAGACGAACAAATTGCAGTTGCTGGATGGAGAGCCGATAACCTCTAACAGAGTTACGCTAAGTGTGCAGAAAAGGAAGTCTTCAGTGGTGCAAGTTCATCAAAAGGACAGTTCCACTTCTCGCCAACCAGTTGTCGCCTACTCTAGAAGAAGTTTTGACAACGGTATAAGTCTATTTCCACAAGAGTATGTGTTTTTGGAATACCTTTACAAAAATAATGAAAACTTAACCAAGTTTTCTTTTTCAGGCAATACAACCCCTGGAGTAGATTGCCTCTGAGGAGCTCATCAAGAATGTCACCTTATGGTGAAGAGGGGCTAGCCCGGAGCAAACCTTTCTTTCTATACACAGTGAGAATACCAACAGCCTTTCACTGACTTCATCCACATCCTCTTTGAGAAACCTCGAAAAGAAATTATCAGTGCCGAATATTCGCAGCAGTAGAAGCAGTAGACGGAGTCCATCACCTACCCCGATAGAAAAAAGAATTTATTCCAGGAAAAGCATAAATTCAAATGACAGCTTCTACATTGCCGGCATCAGGTTGAGGTTTTAAGAGAAAAATTCTTATTTTCTCACTACATTGATCTATTGTGGTGTTGTATCGAGACTTTGCCTTTTCATAGGCAAGTTTTGATGCTTTTTCGAACGATTCGTAAAAACTGAACTCTTGAAACTTTGAGTTACCAAGAAAAGATAGCAATCGGCCTGGAAAGGTGGGATGAAAAATTGTCGAACTAACTGGAAGTCTTGTTTTATATTACAAAAGAACCTTAAATTAAATTATTTTTGGTACTATTTAATTTTGGTGCTAAAAATTTGAAATTTGCTGTCCAAAATATATTAATTCTGCTGACAAATAAAATCTGCTGCCAAAATTTAAAGTGCCGCTCGAATTTTTGCAACAGAATTCAGGACTTTTGGCAGTGGAATTCAAATTTCGGTTCGATTCGGCGGCAAAGTCAAAGATTTTGGCAACATATTTAGATATTAGCCATACTTTTTAGTTTGCTTAAGCGAAGCAAGTCATGAAGAAGGCAGCTTGGAAACCAAATTTCATATTAAAGTCAATATAGTATGCTTTAAATAAAGTAAATTATAACATTTTGAACAACAAACAGGAAACAGAAAGTGCGTTATTGCTAATATCCAAAAAATGACATTTTACTGTATTCTTTGAATCAAAAACATTTTTCAATAATCTCTTTATAATTTTTGTCAAAAAATACCAACAAAAGAGTTTACATTTTTGATACAAATACCAAACGCATATTCTGTCCCTTGATAATGCTTTTGGTTATTTTTATTTAATTTGGCTAGTAGCACTGAAGTACACTGTTCTGAAACACAATGCCACAAAACAACATTTTGCTTTCTCACAAGCACCAATCAAACATTTGTGTTCATGTCAATTTCCGTCAACGCTTGGTTAATTTCTTTTGGTTTGGCAGTATTTAGTGAGGCTTTGAGAACTTGATCATCATCCACTGTTGCTAGCATATCTGTGTCTTTGGGCTATAAACCAGCTTCTGAGCTGCCAGATTTAATTTCCTGAGCTCTTCAGCAAACAACTGACTCTTGGTTCTTCTTCTAAAAGTTTTTAATTGAAAAATCGAATCAAAAATGTATTAAGTAATAACCTTGCTGGAGATCTAACACGTGGAAGTGCGGCTGAATTAATATAAATCTTAAATTTGTTTGGAATAGTTTTGTCAAAAAACCTGGATAAGGTTTCAAGTCAGCACTGTACATCTTCATCTTGTACCGATTGGCTTCTGTCAGAGCATCTTGAAGTAGCACTTCCCTGACCACTGAACTCAGTTCTTTTCTACTGGGGAACTGAATGTGAAATTTAGGGTGTATCAAGAAATTCTAGGTTTTTGTTCGTAACTTTTTTTGTAGAGGTATTTTCGAAATTCTGCTTATGCCAATCGCTTTTTCTCGCCGGCAGTGTTGCGACGCCTTGGTCCCTTGTAATTTGGGGCTTGTTCTGTTGATGGCTCTGGGATGAGCAATACCCAAAACAAAGCGGAGACCAAGCAAAAGTTGTGTTTTCACATTATACACCAAAAATTATTATCGGCAACAAAAGTCAAGAGAAAAAAGAATTTAAAGAAGTAACGGCCATTTAAACCCTAGAATTTCTTGACACACCCTCTATAACAAATCAAAATTTGTAAATTTCTCAAAATTTTTCAGCTTTTCTCTAAAGGCGTAGTTAGACTATTGCAAAAGTAAAACTAGCGATCTTAATTTTTTTACTGTATCTTACTTTGGTTGTGTTGAGCAGTTGTTGGTGGGCCAATTTTATATCGCGAACAGTAATATTAGGTCTTTCCACCCCTTCGGTCATCCGAAAATACAAATCTTCATCCCACTTCTCCTGACCCACATCTTCTAGAATAGAGCTAAAAATTAAACCGTAATAAAATTGTTATGCAGTACGTATCCTACCTATACATACTCCAAGTGCTTTTCCGTGGAAAAACTCTAATAAAATGCCCTTTCTTTTCAATTTCCGACTGTAGCTTGTCAAAGTGACATTTAGCCTAAATTTAACTCGATTAATGTTGATGAAATACGGACTTAATTCTAAAATGCTTACCCTAGCCAAATATTGAGCATTGATGTTTTCTGCTGAGAAGGATGGCTGAAATTTAAGTAATTCGGTACAATTTAGCCTGTAGCAAATTTCTGGTAAATTTTGTTGAATGTTTATTCCAGCTTTTCTAGAAAAATAATGCCGAGGTTATTCATTACAGTCAAATACAGTCAAACCTCGATATAGTGGCCCACTGTCAAAACCCGCCAAAATTTGAAAGTTAGGAAAAGTGACCTGCAAAATACCAATCCCTGCGACTTTTCGGATTGGACTGCGGAATCAAATCAATAAAAACTTGTAAAAATTGGGGCGAAAAAGTGTCGAACCCTAGTTGGGAACGATATTGAAAGAGTCTTCAGTTAACCTGTGTGTACAGTTAAACCTCGATATAGCAGCCACGTGGTTAAAGGAAAACTTGGAAAAGTGAAATTTGCCAAACGTATGTTTTGCAGAATCGAAATTTGCTAAAACGAATATTGCCAAGACGAAAATTGCCGAACCACATGTCGCCAAACGAAATTTCCAATACAGTCGAACCTCAATATTATGAACCCTCTGGAGGACGGGAAATATGTTCGTTATATCGAAAGTTCGTTATATCGAGGTATTGTAACCAGAACTAAATAAAGGGTTCGTTGTATCGAGGTTTGACTACATTCGCCCAATATTGCGCAAGTAAATGCATGTTGTTCTACCATCAATGTGGTATTTCCACCAATTAATTCCCTTTCTAAAGTGGTCTCACTCTTTATTTCGAAAGTTTTGTTACATTGACAATTTTCTATGCAAAATTTTTGAAAATGTTAATCATATAGAAGGTTTCGTTATATTGAGGGTTCATTATATCAAGGGTAAACTTGACTAAGTTTTAGTCAAATCTAACCAAATTGAGCCGAGGGGTTTGTTATATCAAGAGTTTCGTTATATCGAGGATTCGTTTTGTCGAGGTTCGACTGCAGCAGATTTTGCCAGAAAGAAATAGGGTAGAAATTTAAAGTTGCGAAAACTTTTTCAAGTGATATCCACGTTTGGCAAACTTTCTTTTTAGCAAACTTTGTTTGTATCTCGATTTGGTAAATTGCGTTTTGGCGAATTTCGATTGGGCGGTATATTCGTTTTGACAAATTTTGTTTCGGCAAAATTCCTATTTGGCAAGTTTCACCCAGCCGCCCCCGTGAGCTCTAATAGAGGGTCCCCAAGAATAGTATCCCCTTTAATATATGTCGCTTCGAGGTCTATTACAGAGGGAGGGCACTCTATTGAGATTTGACTGTATTAAGGGTTGATTAAAGGCGAAAAGAAAATGTTTCGCAATAAACCATTGAATATAAAGATAGCGATACGATTCTATAATTCAAAACTAACTTTGTGATTCAGTTGAGCCCTTCTGACTTTGCTTACTCTGTTGCTCATCCTCTTTCTCCTCAATGCCTGCTCGTCTGTCTTTGCTACACCTGGTGCTTCAGAAAGTACGGCAGCAGGATCACTGGTAGAAGACCAATGTCTATTTCATCAGACGCACACCTGTTGAGAATGTTTTTTTGGCGGACCAGTGGGATTTCGGCAATGTTAAGGGTGTCAGCTAGCAAGTTTGTTTTCAGAATTGAGTCAATCGGAGCGTCACTAAATTATTATATTGTAAATAAGCAAGAAAATGGAATAAAAATACCATGCTAAACTGGGAGACAGATTTACTTCCAACAGCCATGGTTTCAAGTTCTCATCCACTAGGATGTCAAATCCAAAAAGCTCGAAGCAACACTTAGGATGTAAATTTAGTTTTCTGCAAGACGCGGCTACGGAACCCTGCATTAAAAACTTTTTAGAAATTTTTATCGTAAAAATTCATATACCTGTATGGAGAGCAGTGTTTTTATAACAATATCTTCTATCCGGACCATTAAAACTAAAACTCGAATTTAACTCGGCTACTTGGAAAAGGTCCAATGTTTTACAATGCCCTACCAAAATTTAGCAGACAAAAGTGAACAAATAAAAGTTAAAAAAACTAACGTGGAGTATCAACACCCTGTTTTTCCATTTCCCTGAGCAAAGCACCAAGTGTCCACTTATGGCCAACATTTTCTAAAATCTCCAGTATTCAATATGAAACCCCAATTTGGCCAATTGTACCAGAGTCTATTCCAACGTTTCTATAATATCATCATAAACATAATTTCATATAATATAAAAATAGACTCACTTGACGAACTTCTTAGAACTTTTGTTCAAACTATAGTTGGTCAAATGGGTATTGACATCCGCGTAGTTGCCTCTATTCTCTTCATATTCGTGTACTGCGAATCTAGCCAAACCATCGCTGTAGATGTAGATTATGAGAGGATAGAAGGAAGTTACCTGTGAAAATAGCTCGGTCAAAACTGCAATTTTGTTTTTTTGACTATCAACTAACCAGAACATAAACTCTCAAATCCCATTTCAGACTTTTGACCAGAAATGGTCTGTCTATGTACCGAGATATTAGCAATTTTTCATTGTTGTTTAGTTCATCCACCTAAAGAAGCTAGTAAGGAGGTGTTTTGAAAAAAACTAACCTGCTGCTCACTATTGATAAATCGGATGCCTATGCCACGAGAAGAGCCAGCTGGTTTGACTATGAAAGGACTACAGCCATTTCTATTTCTCTGCATTTGGACATCAGTTTCAGTCTTTTGGCCTCAGTCAATGGTGTGCAAAAATACTCAGGTATCTGATAATTAAAATTAAAAGTAATGTTGTATAAAAAAGTTAAAAAATTACAAAATCAAATAAATCGCCATACTGAACAGAAGCTCGGTCAATACTTTCGTACAAAGTATCCTTCTTTGTTATGAGGTAACTAAAAAGAGAAACATCGTTTTTAAAATAGGTATTCATCCTCAATTTCACCTCCTTGGAAAATGGTTGATTCGTTGCCTGAAATAGAATTGAAATTAAAGAGCCATCACCGTGGCAGACAATGAGAAATAGAGTGACTACAGTGTCAGGCGACAAATAAATTTTTCCCGCCAACTCAAAATTTCAATCGAGCCATTTTTCTGCTAAAACAGGCCACTTTGCTACAAAAAGGGCCATTTATCTTCCGTATTTTTTAACGCAGATTTGGTACAAAAAGAATTTTCAGAAAGAAAGTATATTTGGTGTAAAAGCAAATTCGGGACAAAAAGTATTGCTCATTCTCTTTGTCGTCAACAGTGATATGGTCTGTTGAAAGTTTAATTTTTTTTTATAATTTTATTCCATTTATTTAACAAGCCAAAAGTTACCAAGACTTCATTGATCTCAACACATGAGCACCAACCTAAAACCATCCCATAATACAACTTTGCATAAAAAACGTTAGCTAAAACAAATTACATGTGTGTTAGTCCAAAATAGGTTACAATTTGAATTCTTCGATGAACACTAGACCAAAAATATATTAAGAAAAAATAAATAAAATAAAAAACCTACCAACATGAAACCATAACTGTATAGCATTGTTTTTACTAATTTCGAATCACTCTGAGCAGTTTGAAACACATGTTGTACTTCTCACCAATTTTCGTGTAGCGACTCTGCAAAGAGGCATGAGTCCTCTTCTGGATATATTTCAGGATAGAGGGGTAAAGAATATTGAGGTAAATGACTAAAAACTACATTAATTAGCCATTTTACAAAAATTGGTGCGTTAACGCTTCAGCGATTCTTTTTATAGTTAACGATTCAATATTTTCTAGTTTGTTCTTAGCATAAGGGAGTTTACCCTAAGCCTGAACCCGAGCTTTCTATGCCAAACTTCGACGAGAAATTCAAAAAACGCATCAGAATTTGAAAAAAAAATTGAAAAAGCGTATGTGACGACATTTCAAAAAATCTTATAACGTTAACTATGAAAAAAAAACTACTGAAATATTCCTTTACCCAATAGTTAAATACGTACATTTTCTGAGCAATTTTGAGAATTTTCGGAAGACGAATCTTCTTCCATTTCATCTTCTTTGGAAGCCACTTCCATATCCACTGGACCGGCTTCAGTTACCCTCAAAATAAATAATTTTTATTGAACGCCACAATTAGAATGAGCAACTTACATTGCCCAACTATGCCTGATATTTTCAGATTGTGTCTCTTTCAAAGCAGGAACAATTAGGGTAAGTGTGTGGCAGTTAGTTCGCTGTACTCTAAGCGAGACATGAATAAATATAAAGAGAACTCAAACTCTCATACTCACGCCAATTTCAATCAAAATCAGAGGAAATTTGAAATGCATTTTTGAAAATAGGCTGGACAGATTAAGAAAGGACAAATTATGCTACAAAAATTGGAAAAATAAATACAAACTTGAAAATAACAAAAGGCAAAATAATATTTTTATCTTCATTTTTTCGCTAAAATCAATTGCTTAAATCAGAAGATTACTAATTTAGTGACAAGTAAAATATTGGTAAGCAGTTATTGAAACTTATATAATAAAATAGATAAGATAGAAAATACATTTTAGAAAAAAATCTTGCCCAGCTAACGACAATATATTTAACAAAAAAAAATAGTTAAAAATCTTATAATCTTTTGGATTTGAGGTTTTAGAGAATGGAATTCCACAAAAGTCTGCATTCAATCAAAATCAATTTTGAAATATTTTGGCAAAATTTTGGCGCTCTTGAAATTTTGTTATTTCGTAAGGTGATTGTGTTTGAGAAAATTAGCAGACATTTCAAAAAACAAATATGGTTGTCTGGTATTTCTTGAACTCACTCCTTTTTGTAACAACCAATTTATTGGGTTGTTGTGTCAGTATATTGAGATAGTACTCTTTGTAGTTGCTGTACACTAGTTTGGCAAGAAATATGAAGTTGAATTTCGTAGCTTTGTCTCATTGCCTGAAATGTGGTCGATTCCGTCCGATTCCTCAATCAGGTTTTTTTATTTTATTTTTTTTATGTCGGTATCATGGTAATTTTTGTGGTTTTTAGAACATTTCAATCTATCTCGTCTCATTTGTTGAGAAAAGAGCCCAAACTGCAAGTTTCTTACCTCAATCTCGTTCGCAAAGAGTTTCAAAGAAGGGTCAGCAGTGTGGAAACCAAACGAGCATCCACTAAACTTAGAAATGCGTCGTTAAAAGACCTGAAAAACATCATTTGTTGGCAGCTCCACACAAATGGAGAATTTTCGGTAGTTTGTTTTTGAGAGAAAAGTTTTTATACGAAGCGCCTCCAAATAATTGTTCCATTTCTGACTTTGGTGGGGAGGGAGGTATACACATATGTCGTTATGTGACTATATTGGTCAAAATGACCATCGATCATTTTCACTCAAAATGGAAGCCTACGAGATACCGTAGAATTTCCAGTATAACATACGAGAATTGAACAGTTATCTCGTTGGATTTCATTCTGAGTCTGAATGTGAATGGGTGGTTATTTTGACCGAATATAGTCAAAAGGGGCAAAAACATGCGTGCAAGAAGTCAGCAATAAAACTTTTATTCATTAGTTTATAGTTTATTCAAATATTTACATTTTCTTAACATAGTTGGTATGGCCTGCCTTCTGGGAAGTTCTTCAATCTATTTGCTGATTCCACGCATCCTGGGCAAGCTGATCGACGAGCATGACCCATCTAAGAAAGCCATGCTGAATAAGGATGACCTTGCTTATCGTCTGGCCAAATATTTCAAGGAAGAACATGGGCAATTTTGCTTTGTTGCTGGTTGGAGCAGCATTGATTTGTGCTAGGTAGTTTGTATTGTTTTAAATTTTTATAGCCAATTTTCTAGAACGTATTCGATGCATACTGCTGGTAATATAACTGAGATTCTCTATATCATCTTTTTTTAAATTCATTTTTTTGTTTTTAGGTCAATTGATTGTAAATGATTTGCGAACAAAAGTGTTTGGGTCAGTGCTCAGGCAAGATATGGCGTTTTTTGACCGAAACAAGGTTTTTTAACGTATGATTGGAAATTAGTCAGGCTGTTCTGTTTTAGGTGGGAGATTGTCAGTAGACTGTCCACCGATGCACTCATTGTTGGATATTCAGGTACGTTTTGTGCAGCGGCAGCAGAATATTCAACAGTTCTTCTTTTAGTTTCAACAAACTTGTCCGATGGAGCTCGTGCCTTAGTTACATTTTTGGTTCGGGTGGACTAATGGTTAGTTTGTTCCGAATTTTTTATTGACCTTGTTCTTTTTTTTGAAGATTTACACATCTACTGCTCTTTGCCAGCCCATGCTGCTAGTCATTCCAATTATTGTAGGAACCTTTTTATGGCGAGTCTAATCCTCCGAGAGTATTTTTTAATAACTTCTACGTACTGTCAGGATTTGGAAATCTTCAAAGAAAATACACAATGCAAATGCAAACCGCTGTGGCTGGAGCCAACCAGGTGGCCACTGAACGGCTCACAAACATCCGAACTGTCAGGCAAGTATATGAATATATTTGCACTCTATTAGTTTGATTACAGTTGGGTAGACTCGCGCGGGTATCCAAACGTCTCTGATACCTTTATAACCGTGTTTTGTGCAATAACTCAGGTCCTAAAATGCACATACTCGTTAAGTGAATCCAATGCCCGACCGGTTCCATTTCTTAATTAACACCACATAAAGTGGCCTAAAAATGATGTTGGTTTTCCACATAGAAGAGTTATTAAAAACTTTTCTGGAATTTCAGAACTGGATTTTGTTGAAATTTTGTCCAAATTTTTTAAACCGAAGGCTGAAAAAAAAGGAACAAAAAAATATCATCCTCAATCGTTGCTGTTTATTTGGGTAGTGGTCAACAATAATATTAGAAATATATGTTTTTTAAACAAATACCAAGTGGAAAGGAGGTTTCTACGAATTTGCTGTGTTTCACAGGAACTGTCATTGAGAAAATGCGTTAAATTCTGATGATGATTTGAAATTTGATTTGCAGAGTTCTGGTGGCCGAACAAAAAGAGATGCGAGCCTACAGGTCCAAAATCACTGAAATTTGGAATATCTCAAAGAAAGAGGGCTTTGCAAAAGGCTGTTGTTCGGAGGATTTCAGTTTACAGGTGTACAACATGATTAAAGTAAGCTATCCAAACTAGCCTTATTCAGGCTATATGTCTCTTTCGACTATTCTGTTCTATGGTAGTAGTCTAATACCAGGGCCTTCTCACTTATGGTGATTTGTCCTCATTTGCCTCTACTCCGTGTTGTGTGCTGCGAGCTTGTCAATATGAGGTAGACACCTTTAAAGGAGGGGAAAAGCCATTTAGGTTTTAAAAAGTGGCTTCCATGGCGCAGTGCGTAAGCGTTCGCGTTTTTTGGCCCAAAATAATGTTGCAGGTTCGATCCCATGTGGTGGCATGCTATTTTGGGCTTGTTTGGCCAGTTCTAAGGTAATTAGACTTTTTTGACGCCAGATTCGGAATCAGCGACCCAAATTCCCCTAGAACTGGTCCAACAAACTAAAATAAATAGCATGCCACCACGTCGGATCGAACCTGCAACATTATTTTGGGCCAAAAAAACGCAAACGCTTACGCACTGCGCCACCGGAGCCACTTTTTCAAACCTTAATGGCTTTTCCCCTCCTTTAAAGCACGCGACACGTTTGGACAAAAATAATTCAGTGGGTTCTACACTGAAATCATGAAAGGATTAGAGCCTCCACTCGTCTATTCGAGCTAGAGAAGGCCAAGCCTGCTATTCCACTTACTGGTGGTTAAAAATCGAAGATGTTACTAATTCCATTCGGTTTGAGTCAGTGGCTTTTTCTTATGCAGGTCACTAAAAATCAATTCTGCCAAGTTTTTTTTGTTAAAATTAATTGTATAACATTCTAGAGAGAGCACCTATACCTATTCTACATGATGTTACTTTCCGAATGCCAGCTGGAACCATTACAGCTGTGGTATTTGTCTTATTTACATAGGATTTTCTCAGTTTTGCTTTCAACTGTAGGTTGGCTCATCGGGTAGTGGAAAATCTACGATTGGCAGTCTTTTGCTTCGCCTCTACGACCCTTCCCAGGTAAAGTAAAGTAGACAGAAAATTTCACAACTCAATGTTTAGGGGCGTATCATGATTGATGATCATGACTGAGGGATTAGATCCATCTGAATGGCGTAAGTTCCTTTAACTAAACGTAATTGTTCAAAGAACGAAAATTTAGGACGAATGATTGGAAGTGTGGGTCAAGAGCCGGTGCTTTTTTCCAGCTCTATCAGAGAAAACATTTGCTATGGAGCTCCTAATCCTGAAGCCATTACTGATGAACAGGTTTATTTTAGATGGTTTCTGTAATTTAGATGTCTAAGATTGTTTAGGTCAAAGAGGCTGCCATTCAATCCAATTGTTATGAGTTTATTCAAACCTTTCCGGATAAATTTGACACTCCAGTCGGTGAGCAGGGTGCTTCAATGCTGAGTGGAGGCCAAAAGCAAAGAATAGCCATTGCTAGAGCTTTGATTACTGTAAATCAAAAATTTTTTTTATAAAAAAAGCCTAATATTTTAAGAAACAAGACTGCTTATTTTGGATGAAGCCACAAGTGCACTTGATGCGACCAGTGAATATTGGTAAGAATATTTGGCCCTATGCTAGAAGATTTTTGCCTTGGTACCTTTATAATTTTTTAAGCTCTATATGTGTGGTGTGGCCCAGGAAAAAAAATATTCTTTGGTCTTTCTATTGATTTACAAAAATTTATTGCAATAATCTCAAAACTATTCATTTACACTTTCTAACAAATTTTAGGCAAAACATTTTTTGGCGTAACAATGTAAAAAATTGCTTTGGTCCTCTTGTTTCTTTTTCAGACATGAGCGCAAAGTATTCCAGCGTATATTTTAAACTGACTCTTCTTACAGTCGAGCATCGATTTAACGATCACCCGATTCAACGACCACCCTATTCTTTGGTCTTAAAGTAGAGCCGGTGCTTTTCGATTAACGATCACCCGGTCGGTCCCGAGGGTGATCGTTAAATCGAGACTCGACTTTTTGTAGTTGGCAAAACGCATTTTAGTTCGTCCAACGTACGCTGCGTCGAAGTTTAACAAAAAGAAAAAAAATTCGAAAAAAAATCAACAAGAGAGACAAGGGCATATTATTTTCGGAGGCCACATCAAAACATACAAACCCTTTTTCAAAGTTATCAACATTAATTTTATCAACGTTTTTTATCTTCATTTTTCGAGTTATATGCTATAAATTATGAAAAATAATCAGCTTAAAGTAAAAAGAGCCATAAGGAGACCAAGGCAAAAATAAGATGGCTTCTAGGATAACGCCGAAAACTTTAAAATCACACAAAATAAATATGACATAACAGGTCCGAACAGCGCTAAACAATTTGCTCAAGAACAACCGCCAAACAGTTCTCATTATAGCTCATAGGTAAACTTGTTAGAATCCCGAGAGCTGTATTGAAGAATGTTCAGGTTGTCAACCGTGAAACATGCCAACCAAATTGTTGTGCTCGATAAAGGAACGATAGCTGAGCGGGAACTTTTGATGAATTGATGCGAATCAAAGACGGAATTTTCCAACAGCTGGTGAGAAACAAGCTATTGGCTGGAGAGATGACCAGTTTAAATAACCTCAACCGTAGAATTTATTTAGATGTTTTTGGCAGTTGCAGAAGTATTCTGAATCAGAAAACTTTTTGTTTTTAAAAACAGTTTGTTTATGTATCTTGATTAGTCCCTTCGTCGCTGCATGCTTAATTTGATTAGAGTCTACAGGAAATAAATCGATTTATTTTATAAAATTGATTACAAAACATTAGAAGTGGAAAATAGATTTTGGTCGCGGAAAGAAAGGAAATTTAAGATTAAAGTTTAATTAGATTACAAAAGGTCACTAGAATGTTTCTATTTCTAAAGTTGGGTTGGTAAGCTCAATTTTTCAAAAAGTTGAGAGGCTTATTGTTGAATAATGCTATATGTAATGATTGTTTGTGGCGCCCTCCCAGGAATCAGAAATAAAAAACAGAGTCAGGGATAAATGGCCTCGGTAGCTCAGAGGTAGAGCAGCGGAAACCGGTGAAAGTCACATATTTTACATGATGTTACTTTTAAAAGCCAGCGAGAACCATTACAGCTATATTATTTTTCTTATTTAGCAGTCGATTCCCACTCGAAGCCTCACATTTTTCCTTGGCTTTTACTAACAGACCTAATTAGTGTTGGTAACAGGACAGGATTCCTGTGAGAGGGTGGTTTTCTGTTGACTTAAAGCCCCGTGGCTTTTCCTTCAGGAATCCCTCAAATTTTTGCAGCGAAATCGAATACATTAGTAATAATAAGGGTCCGATTATTAGGGAGGGGGGGGGGGATGTGTGTGGTGAGGAATGTATATATTGGATTTGAACCAGTGAAACGCACTCGTACTTGGCTCGCACTTCACATTTTGTATTTTTTGTTTTAAAACTTCTTCTATTTTTTTTAATGTTTTTAGCCAGGTTGCTAAAGGACATTCACGGCTACCCTTATGCAAAGTAAATTAATGGTCTCAAGATTGAAAAACGCAAAATATGAAAACTGGCGCTACTTGGATATAACCCCCCCCCCAAATCAACTTTTTCAAAGTGTTTCCAAACACCCTATATCGACCTAAAATGGCCTCAGGAGTTCAAAAAAGGCATTACTTTGAGTCCTGGTCAATAGAAAACTGAGTTTTGGGACCACCCAAAATCACTCATTTTGACCATTTTTAAAGGGATTTAGGTCTGTATTTTGGTGGAAATGGACTAAAAAGGGGACTAATATTAAACAAAAAAAATGTTGAACATAGTTTGAATACCGGGGCCTAGCTCATAAATAAACTCTGGTATGCATGCTTTTCATGCATCCAGAGTCACTTTCGAGTGATTTGTGTCTAAGGTATGTGGTGTGCGCATCTCAACTCCAAGCCCCCTTCGGGGGCGCAGGGCTTGGGGCTTGAGAGTTAGAGATTCGCGCACTCACTTACCTCAAAATAAATAACAAACAAAAATGCATTTAGAGACTATTTTTGCCCAGCTCCAGTGACCAAAACATGATAAAACAGGTAAAAAGTCAAAATTTAAAAGTGTCCAAAACTCAATTTTTTTAATGACTTGAAAATTATGTCTTTTTTGAACTTCTGAGGCCATTTTAGGTCGATATAGGGTGTTTGGAAACACTTTTAAAAAAAGTTGATTTGGGGGGGGGGCAGGGTGACCAACTCAAATCACAAAAAATAGGGCGCGAAAGATCAAAAATAGGGCATTTAACGTAAAAATTTTCAAAAAATAGGGCATTTTATAAACGTGAAATGAAATAACCGAATGGAAGCGAAAAACAAAAAAACAAGCGAAAAACAAAAGGAACGGACAAAATGAACAAAAAAAAAAGAATGATAGAATGAACAGCAACAAAACATGTTCGAATAAATATTTGATTAAAAATATGATTTCAGCAAAAAAGTTTAATTTAAATGCCCTATTTTTTCGATTTAAAAATAGGGCAAAATTGTCAAAAAATAGGCAATGCCCTATAAATAGGGCAAGTTGGTCACCCTGGGGGGGGACTGTTAATGCAAGTACGAGCACTCCTACTTGTGCTCGTACTTGCATTAACAGTTTTCATATTTTGCGTTTTTCAATATTGGAACAAGTACTTTTTTTTGCAAAAGGGTGCCGTGAATGTCCTTTAGCAGTCTGGCAAAAAACATTAAAAAAAAGAAGAAATTTAAAACAAAAAACACAAAATATCAATTACGAGCCAAGTACGAGTGCGTTACACTGTTTCGAACATAAGCTCGCAGAGTTTTATTTCAATTACCTTTAAGTAACTTACATACGCTATTATTTTAAGCATCATACATCATTTTGTAGCCCACATTCCGCTCTTTCATATGGTGTTTTTGCGTTCTAAACACATCGTTGAAATTGTTAATTTCGAGAGTAAAAGCATGGATTTCCAAGTCTACACAAATCAGCATTTTTGACACCTTACACAATCAAGGTTAATAATTTTAACAATGAAACTGAAAACGCCATTTGAAAGAGCGAAATGAGGGCTACAAAATGATGCAAAATGCCTAAAATAATGGCGTAGGTAAGTGATCTAAAAAGATTGTTGAAAAGACTCAACGAACTTATGTATATAAGTCAATAACACTATCGCCGAAGTCTCTACCATCAATCGATATAGGGTGTTTGGATTTGGCTGATTTGGTTAATCGCAAACAAGCACTTCTAAGAGAATGAAGACGTGTCATTTTCGATTATTTAAAAAGTGATATGTTGAAAAATTTCGAATACTTTCAAAATAAAAAAATATTTCGAGAGCATTCAAAAGTGTAAAAAATCTAATTTCCGGTGACTGGATCTGCTTTTAAAAAGCTTACTAAAGCGAGACTAGAATATATTTAATTCTGAAAAAGATGGAAGATTTTTGAAAGATCCGTGAAAAAGTAGGCATATTTATGGTTTTACAAGCTTTTAATTTCTGGACCATTTTCGGGCCCAATAGTAATATTTATTATTTAAAATGGCTGTAACTAATTTCACCCGCCAAATTACTGATTTACCTCTTCAAATTAATTTTTCACCCCTTCAAATTTGAATTTGAGCAAAATACTGCAGTGAATTTTGCGAGAATTCGAATATTATAGTCAAAAAATAACTCGGATCGATCAGAATACCGCCCCGGAGTGGCCAGACGCCCTTGAAAGTTGATTATTTGGTGGTTTACTAAAGGGGTAGACTTTTTCCGAAAATCCGATTGAGCGGACCAGAATTCCAGTCAAATGGACTGAATCACTCAGAATTCTACCCTGAACCATTATCAACCATCTGAAACCACCCTAAACTGCTCCAAACCAGTATCTAACTACCCGTAATCAGTGCTCATGGTTGATAATGGTAATTCTGAGCGATTTAGCCCATTTGACTGGAATTCTGATCCGCTCAATCGAATTTTCGCAAAAAGTCTACCCCCCCCCCGTTTAGTAAACCCCAAAAAAACCAACTTGCAGGGGCGTCTGGCAGGGGCGTCTGTAAATCAATAATTTAGTGGCTAAACGCGTATTTTGCTCAAAATTCAAATTTGGAGAGGTAAAAAATTTATTTGGAGGGGTAAATAAGTAACTTGCGGGGGTAAAACAATTTGAGCCATTTAAAATTACCATTTATTCTTTAATAAAAGACCATTCTCTAATAAACGACCATGTCTCCAGGGGGATAGAAAAATAAACGGCCACTCTCTAATTAAAAACCACTATCTGATAGACGTTCATATCCTGATAAATAGTTTATTCATTAAAAACAACCCACATCTAAGCATCAAACAGCAAATTTTCATTCTCGTTAACTTGTTCAAACTGATTTCACCTTTTTAATGCTTGCTGCTTCAAAATCGTTTTGACCATCAAGGCCTTTCGCTGAGCCCGGATTTTGCGAAAGATGTCAATTTCTCTAGCGCCGATGGACCTCTCTGGTTGAAGCATGCAATTTTTCCATCTCCAGAACTGTTGGTTGGTGTGCTGAGAGCGCACGTTGAAGAGTAAGAGAAAATAAAAGAAACCCAATGATTAAACAAACCTTCAAACGACTTAATAAAAAAATTCTTTGAGAGTTCATTCCATGACCGATCCACCAAGTTAAGATGAGTTCCAATGCAGGGGCCTTTGGATTTCCACCTGCTGTATGCTGCTTGTTTGCATCGTTTGTCATCCATCTCATGTAGTAGTCCCGGATATGGGGTCAATTGCATTTTAGTAGTCCAATGAAATTTCAATAGTCCAGTGGAAGTTTGGTAGTCCAATAAAAATTTAGTAGTCCAATTATCCAGGAAACTAAAAAAGGAATAAGGGCTGTATTGGAAGGGTAAAGAGATAATGGAGGGCCACTTTTTGAGGCCTTTTTGAATGTTTTTTGGTTAGCCACGCTCGTATTCTGACTCTTGTACGCTGCAAACGCGTCCCAGACTAATAGCCGTCTTCCACCAAAGATACCTTGTGCAGAAAGTCCTTGGTTGTTTTGTCGTGCATCCAGACTACCCTATTCCACGAGATGACGAGCTTTTTCATGAAGTCTTCTTCGATCTTCGTCACTGGCCTGATTTTTATTTGAATTTTTGATAACACTGATTTTCGTTTGAATTTTGTTTGAATTCTTTTCAAAACAAAAACATTCTCGAACAAAACTTTTTCAATTTTAGAAATATATTCAAAACTGTTTACAGCGTTTTCGGCCATCGCAGGTTGAGAAATAAAAGACTGCTATCTAATTAACGACTACTCTCAAGACTACCAGCATGTCTCAAGGGGGATGGAAAAATTAACGTGCATGGTCTTTTTGGCTAGACTTTACTTGCCCCCCCGCCCCCACGGCGAACCCACTTTCGAGGTGAATTTTTAAAAACCGATTGCATATTCGTGTTTCTAGACCCGGATTTTCGCAGGAAATGATAATCAGATTCTGTGAAAGTAAAAAATTTTGTTTGCGATTTGCCTTGGTCCCCAAGGTGAAATTTTAGAAAAATTTGAAAAAATATATTTATTAAATTGGCGCCTTTTGAATTTCAAAGGGATTAAGGGCTGTAGGGAGGGGAAGGGAATATAAGGGCCACTGATCACACAGGGCCCACTATCAAGAAGATGTTGAACATACTTTGAATACTGGTGCCTACCGCATAAATAAACTCTGGCATGCATGCTTTTTCATGCATCCAGAGTCTCTTTCGAGTGATTTGTGTCTAAGGTATGTGGGTGTGCGTATCTCAACTCCAAGCCCCCTTCGGGGCGCAGGGGGCTTGGGGCTTGAGAGTTAGAGATTCGCGCACTCACTTACCTTAGACATGATTCCGAGAAGTGCTGTTGATCATAAAATGCACATAGAGGCTTTTTTGCTACGGCCCATGTTGAAAAACATGGGCCGTAGCAAAAACATGTCAATATTCACTTTTAACGTTTTGCCATAAAAGTGTCCCCTTTTATCCCTTCCCCTCCCAATACAGCCCTTATTCCCTTTAAAATTCAAAAGGCGCGAATTTAAAAAATATTCTTTTTTCAAATTTTCTAAAATTTTACCTTGGGGACCAAGGCAAATAGCAAAAATCCTTTTTTCATTTTCACAGAATCTGATGATTAGTTCTCGTAAAAATCCGTTCGAGAAACACAAATATGCAATCGGTTTTAAAAATTCACCTCGAAAGTGGGTCAGCCGTGGGGGGGGCAAGTAAAGTGTTACCGGTCTTTTATCAAAGAATTTCCAGTAATTGCAGAATTTTATATTTTGTGAATTTTTCAATTTTTTGTATGCAGGGTCGCGCAAAAAAAACGCGGCCACTTAAAAAATTTTTGCGTAGGTAGCCCTTTGCCCATCGATTCCCCCAGGAAAATCGATTACAGTAGTCAAGTTACCTGGGAGCTCTGTGCTTGTGCTCTTCATCACAGCCGGCCGTTATTGTGGAGGTTTCGAGGGCTTGCCACCCGAAAATCGGAAACCGACGGGCAAGGGGTAGCGTACGCCAACTTTTTAACGGTGGCCGATTTTTTGCGCCACCCTGTATATAACCTTTGCAAAGAAGGCAGTCTTGTATACCGTATATTTTTTTAGATGCCCACTCTCTGATAAACAGCCACCAGCCAAGTTTCAAGATTATTAGAGGGTTGAAAAATAGACGGGCTTCTAATAAAAAATATACGGTACATGAAAGCACACCGCCTAATCACGATCGTTATAATTTTGGCCATGAATTATCGGTACGTGACATTTCGATGCCCGGACATTTCGATGCCGGCCATTTTGATGCCAGCCATTTCGATGCCATCGAAACGGCCGGCCAGCGCCGGTCATGGCGCCCGACAATGATTTTCGTTACCCAGCGCTGGTTCTGCAGAGAAACTATAGTTTTCTGTATACTGCCAATGCAAATAAAATGCCCTTTTGATTTTATTTTCCAAAAACCAAGGATCATTTTAAATTTACTGCCAGACACAGTATTTGACTTTCCAGTCAACATCTTTTTTTGATAAAATTCTGAAAACAGTAAACAGAATGGTTCCAAGGAGTCGTAAATCTATCATCTGAAAAGTCATGTGTGCAGTGTTTGGGTGTTCTTACACTTTAGCAAGGAAACCCCCAAAAAGTGATGAGACAAATCTTTGGGGAGACAACCACTTAAACTGCAGCCATTCAATTTGTTATTAATTGCTAAATTTGCAGTAGAAAATAGTAGGTTTTTAGTGTCTGTTGTAAAATTTTGTATGAAGGATTGGTGCATTGGAATGGTTAAGACTGTGTTTATGTTTTGGTCTGGGAATCCCCTGCAGAGAGAAACGCGAAAGCAATTAATAACCCAAAAGTCTTGAGATAGGAAAGTTAAAACTTAGAAAATAAAGGTTTGCAATTTGTTTTAAATTTTTTACTTCAAATTGGAGTACTTCTGCGGTTTACCCCGCAACCTCCTAATTTTGAAAAACTGGCTCAAAAATACGTCTTAAACTAGTTTTTACTGTTTAATACGTACAAAAAACAATTTTTAGCACTTTCTTATCAAAAATTTTAAAATTTTATTGAAAGTTTTTGACTTTATCTCATCAAATGTAGATGGTCCTTTTTTAAATATTTTGGGGTCATTTTTTGGATATTCACCAAATTTATGCTTAGGCTTATAAAGAGGTGGGCCAGCGTATGTTAGGAAGGACTCTAATGTGTTTTCATCAGTTTTTCAGTAAGAAGAACATGTTTCAGTCCGTGCTAACATACGCTGGCCTGCCCTTGCTTAAGCTTAAATATGGTGAATTTCCGAAAAGGGACTCTGATATGCCCTAAAAAGAGCATCCACCTATGAATATTTGAAGTTAAAGTTTAAAAAAAAGTCGGAGAGAAGGCAGCTCAGCTGAAATATGGAAGACACAGACAATCAACTCTATAAATTGAGAGTACTTTTCAGACTCTTTTGCATTTAAAAGATTCCGAAAAATTTACACTTCCAAATTTTCAATCCAAATTTTCTCTACCATAGTGACCACTAGAATCTAAGTTCTTACAAAAAAAAATGCCCAACCACCCTTCCCCACTCACTAAGCCCCCCTACGCAATCGAAAATTCTAGTTAAAGGCTCCTCAAAATCACACCGCAGGAAGTCCCTTGTTATACATAAATTTACAGTGTATTTGACTTGTATTTTCATTTTTCAATTTTCGATTTCAAAGAATAAATTAATATAAAATCAACTTCTTAAACATCTTTTTTATGGTGATAAGCTCATCAAATAATTCATCCATCCAAGTATATTAATATTTCGTCCCACAGCAATGCAGTGGTCTGCACAGCACATTGTGGAAGTGAAGGCGTGCAAAAGTTGTCTACCCACCGCACGTGGGTTCGAATCCCACACTGCAGACCCATTCTTTTTGTCTTTGTTCAGCCACTTTTATCACGATCCACTTCGGATTTGTCGCACTTCAGTTCAACTCCACTTCGCCTACCCTAGGGCTGCAGTAAAATCGAAACTTTACCGTGGGCAAACCTTTTCTTGCCGTAAAAATACTTTTTTTCTGCCGTAAAAAAGCTTCTTGTTGCCGCAGAAAAAAGTATTTCTGCGGCAGAAAAAGTGTTTTCGCGGCAAAAAGAAGTATTTTCACGGCAAGAAAAAGGTTTCCCCCGTTACCGCAACGTCTCATTTTTCGACGTGGCAAGATTTGAGATCATATAATTTTATAATTCAATTGAGAAATTGTGAGATTTAAGCTTCAAGATTCGGCTAAGTACACTATACCGCCTAGCTCAAAAACACCATAAATGGTGTTTTTTCGACGTTTTAGCATATGAAATGTGCAGAAAAGGTGTTTTTAAATATATTTTGCTAAAGACTTTTAAATGAAGCAAATTCGAGAAAAAGCGCAAATCTTGCGTCGCGAATCTTGCAGTTTAAATCTCTCATTCTTTTGTCTAACAGTCGTAATTCTTGCTCCACAATTTTTGCGGCGCATATCTTGGCGTGCAAATCATCAGGCGCAAATCTTGTAGCCATAAGGATACTAACCGTCGGACGAAAATAGTGCAATTCGAATTTCACGTTCTCTCATATAACAGTCGTGATCATTGCGAAGCAATTATTGTGGCGCTTATCTTGGTGTGAAAATCGTGTGCTGCAAAAATGTTGTTTGCAAATCATCTGTCACAAAGTCTTGCCACGCCATTTTTCGTTAAAGACCCGTGAAAAATATTTGTCAAACTAACTTCATTTCGACAGAGTTCATCACTTCCGCCGTAGGAGAAAAACAAAATCCCATAAAAACCTTTTCAAATGAACTTTTGAGCCTTGATTTTTGACTTTTTTCTTTTCTTCCATAAATCAACTTATTTTCAATCCAAAAAAATAAGTAATTAAATACTTTCAGGTTGGAACTGAGCACTTCATATATCAACTTTTTTATTGCCTCCTTTTACGACTTTGTTTCTTGCCCAAACAGAATGCAGCCACAGATTCGATGGTTTTTTTTAGAAAGGCGAGTCATCGCCTCTTCTGTGTCTCATGATTGATTTGGTTTGTCGTCATCGTAGTGTTCATTTTCAACCTCCAAATAAGTATAAAAGCGTCTGATTGCGCAGTTTAATACCATTAAATACTTTCTTTGTTCCAGCCAAAGGAATTGCCTCAACTGCACTTTTATTGCAGTTAGTCTGAGCCCTTGTTCACAATGAGTTGTGTTTCACTCCAAGTATTGCTGGTTATGGTGTCAATAGGCATGTCCATCGCCCACCCTGCCTTCCAACACCACTTCAACAGCATAGTCAACTCTGATCCGTGCCTGAAAAGTGCATGGACCAAGCTACTGGCCAGGGGATTGAGTTGAATCTCCTAAAAACAGCCAACATTTCTGGCTTCTTGCTTAATTTGGACTTCATTTGTGGGTAAGTACAGTCAAACCTCAATAATCCGCCACCCCGAAAAGTTCGTTCCCGCCTAGGGTCCGACACTTTTTTTACCCCGATTTCTGAATATTTTTGCTAGTTCTGTTTTGACAGTCTGGTCGCAAATATCGTGAGGATTCCGATTTTGCCGATCATTTTCAGAATTATAAAAATTTCCTTCTAAAAAGCAAAACCTCGATAAACCGCCACCCTTTTTAAAAATAGGGTGGCGGTTTATCGAGGTTTCGCTCTTTTAGAGATTTTTTTATATAATTATGAAAAACGATCGGCAAAATCAGAATCCTCACGATATTTGCGACCAAATTGTCAAACCAGATCTAGCAAAAATATTCAGAAATCGGGGTAAAAAAGTGTCGGACCCTAGGCGGGAACGAACTTTTTGGGGTGGCGGATTATCGAGGTTTGACTGTAAGTTGTTTTTTTTCGCAATTCACAAGCTTTAAAAATGGACAAAGTAGTCGATTTCCATTGAACTATAACCTTTGAACCCTAGGGTAACTGTCCACCTCAATTTTTCGATACAATGGGAATTCCTACTGGTTAAAACGCTGAAAATGTTCGAAAAAATCCGCCTTAGTAGTTACAATCAAATTACCGTATTTTCTCTAATTCCGCCCCTCTCTACTTTCAAAGTCTGTATGTAAAAGCAGAGTAAACATATTGGAAAGCTGTTCATTGAGTTTACTTGACTACCACGAGCTCTACCGATTTTGCTTTTTTAATTTTCGATTTTCGTACAGAATTTAGAGATCAACCTAAACTTTTGCCGATTTTTGGGGACTAAAAAATTAAGCCCCGGAGGGCTCTTTTATAACAAGTACGGTATCAACGGATAGAATTTACTGATTTTATTTCATATTAAAAAAAGAAAATAGTCTTATTTTAAGGCTTTTCCAAGTTATATGAAAGTAATTTCCAGTACCATCTCTCTTCTCATGAAAATGTGTTACTTTTTAAAACACGGGACCCAGCAAAAATTGTTCCTAGTTTAGTAGTCTAATATTGTTTTCCCTGGGTTTGAAAAGTTGTGAAACTATTACTTGATTGGTCAAATAAAGTGTAACATTTTTTCATAGGAAAACTATAATAAATCAACATTTCTATTTGTTGGCATTTCTATTGACATTTCTGCCATTTTTAGATGAATGACCGAAATTTCGCATAGAATTTTTTTAGGAAAATTTAGCGGTGAAAAAGTATTTTTCATAGTTTTCCTTCAAGAATGGAAAATAGTTTTCAAGAAAAACGATGGAAATTACAATGATCATGTTTGTGTAATTTTTGGAGTTTTTTATTGACCTATAAAAAGTTTAAAATATACTAAAAACACTTAAAACAAGCAATTAAAGGTAATTTTACTTTATCTGTTTTTTCGTCTTTCAATTCAGAAAAATTTAATACAGTCGAACCTCGATATAAGGTCATCCTGGGACTGACCACAAGGTGACCTTTTATCGAGGTGACCTTATATTGGGAGTAACTTTTCTTTATTTTCTCTAGCGGTAAGCAAAATTTGATTAAAAAATTACCTCATATAGAGGTGACCTTATATCGAGGTTCAAGTGTAGCATTTAAATTAAAGCTTTACTTTAAAATCGTGACAATTTTGGCCTTTTCTCTCACTAATAGTTTTTTCTAAATTTAGTATGAACTAAAAATAGCCCTTATAATAATTTATTCGAGTTAGCTCTTTGCCCGGTCGATTTTCCAATCAAGAGACACAACCCTTGCGAATTTCCATTATTTATGCAAAAACAGATAAGTGGTCTAATTTTAACTAGTTTGGCAATTTCAGTACCATCTCAACAGCTAGGAGCTGCATTTCCGGTTGTGGAGTTGAGTCTAACCCATTCGCTCTGGAGTCCATGACCACCATCTGCTCCGCTGAATCGATGGCAGAAGTGGCAACAATCAGTGACTGCCTAACACAACAAGGCGACCAAATCATGGAGGCCTGCAGCAATGAGTGTGGGGACTATGAAGAAATCAACTCTCATGTCTACGAGCTGACCAAGTCTACAGACCAGACAGAAATGAACCTGCCAAGTTGGCTGAAGTTATGAATCGCATCAATCAAGGTTGTGGAGCTATGAAGTGCAGCAATAGGTGGGTGTTCGAATTTTTGATAACCCATTGGTCTGATGATTTTCTGGATCAGCTCAAATAGCCAAAATTAATAAGCAGCTAAACATCAGATTTATTTGTTGTTAGAAAGTGTACTAACAAAAAATTTTTGACCAGAATTAATTATTGTCATTTAGATGCGCTGTGAAGATGCTAACAGAGCAATGCAATGTGTTGGACAACGGAAAAGATGTTGGATCCACCGTCAAATCACTAATTGAAAAGATTTTGGTTGCTCAAAGAATTGACCTGGAGAGGATGAAGTTGGTGGACGCAATGGCTCATTCGATGCCCCACAATGCAATTTCATGTATATGCCTGAAGTGATGTTCAATGCGACAAAGACGAGCTGGCTCTGAGGGTGATTGATGAAGTAAAAAAAAGTGAGCAGTCCAGGAGAACAGAGGAAACCAGGATTAACAACAATAAGGTATATATTGCCTTTTTGAAAAATATTTCAATAGATTTAAATACTTTTTTTAGAAAATTCCAAGAAGCAAGAGCTCAATTTGGCAGTCTCCCAGATCCAAGTCCAATTGTTCAAGAAACAAATGCATCTGCTGGACCTCCAAGAGCAAAATTTGATTCGAGAAAGTCGAAAGCTTCAAATGGAAATGCATATCTTGGCAAGAAAACGAGCGCAGAGCAATTTTGAAGATGGAATGGGCAAGCAATCGTATTAAAAAAATACTCAACTCTGTTTTGTTAGGGCTTTATTTGTGAATGAGGGCTGTTGAAATGTGCTTTTAAATGTGTTCATATATTATTACTGTACGTTGATAATAAATTTATACGGTTAAATTTTGTTTTATTCTAATAAATTTATTCGATAATAAATTTATTTGTACTGCAGTCTACTACTTGTAAGCAGTTGGAATTGTGGCAAAATCTCATGAAACTTTTATGATATGAGATTGTATGAGATTGTGAAGACTTTAGACACCAAAACAAAACAGCTCAATTTTTAAAATTTGATATTTATGCGTTTACTGTTATGCATTTATTAGTCCAAATTAGGGGTACTTATTGGGTTGGGGTCACACCTCATATTTTTGGTGTATGATCAATTTTTTATGATCAATTTTGAAACACCCAGAACAACTCGGAGGACCGGGAAGATTGTTGAGGTCGACGAGACCGTTATAACTAAAAGGAAATATGAAAGAGGTCGACTAGTGAAACAACAGCAATGGCTTGTGACTGGAATGGAAAAGTAAAAAAAATAAAATTATTTGACGGTCCTGATGTGTTCTATCATTTTTGGAAGCAAGTATCTGAATATTATGTGAGCGAAAAGTGATATGGATTGATAGAATTGAGGAACTATTGAATAAAATTAGTATGTGTCGCTGTTTTGTAAAAAATATGAGGTGTGAGTCACACCGTGTGACCCATACCCAATAAGTACAAAATCAAGAAGTTTGCGATTTTAGACAAAGCTGAACGCAAATGTAAATTTGCTCGGTTCAAGCAAACGTGAGTTCAATGAGCACGAAATAATTTTCTAAATATCTAAATAAATAATTATTTTCAAAAAATTGCAAATTTAAATTTTCTAGGTTTGGCTGTTATGAACAGTTTTATTGACAAAAGATCTTATTTTGAGCTACCGTATTTCCTCTAATTGCTGCCCCCTCTAATTGTCGCCCCCCCCCCTAACTTTAAGTGGTCTGAAAATCCTGTTTTCATTTACTGTTTGAGATGTCTAAAAAGTGCCTGCGAGGGATTTCAAAAATCTAACAGGCACTTTTTACTCAGCTCAAACAATAAATAAAAACACGAGTTTTGAACCACTTGAAGTCTAAAAAAATTGCATGCTTCTAATTGTCGCCCCGGGGCGGAAATTAGAGGAAATGCGGTAAATAGAAAATTGTCTGTAAAATTGGTATATTTGCATGATTTTTGACGTTTTTATTTACTAAAAAAGGAGACGAAGGCTGGCACGAGCTTAAAATTGTTAGACTCCTATTCAACTATTTGTTGTCTTTTATCAAATGCAAAATTTTATCCCAACCTTGGTCATAAAACGGACGTTAGCTTAGGAGATTTAATGCTGAGTCGTATATTGACCATTCAAAGACCATGGTTTTTGAAAGCAGCGGCATCTCCGAATTTTGAATTGCCGAGGGACACTCTTAAACACCGAAAATGATTTTCTGAGTATTTTTTTTCAACCGAGTCCAGCTCTAACGTCAGCTGAAAATTATGGACATTGTAGAAAAAACTGCTTTGTCGTGTTTTGGGGGCATTTTCGAATACTCAACGCTAGTAGCGAAGGTCCTACCCATCTAGAGATCACCCTTCGAGACCGCACAAGGGTGAGGAGCGGATGGGCGTTTTATTGGGATGGGGTTATCTACACTTTGTCGTATTTATTTGCCAACCAACCGAATTTGTAGCCAAATAGGTGGCGATATATTGAGGCGGCCTCAAAGTGAGACTTCACTGTGTTGGCATTTAAAATTTAAATTTCTAGTGTTATTTCAGGAAAATTTTAATCTGTTATCAGATAGTAACAGTTAGGTCGGAGTCGGCTAACTTGTCCGAACTGGCAATGTCCGAATTGGCAAAAACGTTGGGTTCGACTAGTCATAAGTTTGACGTTTTGAAAAAACTTTAGATATGAACAAATACAGTTCAAAAAAAATTGCTGAAAAATGTTCCCCGCCTATTCGAATTTCGAAAATGCCGCTGAGTTCAAAAACCATGGTATATTATTGAAAATTTAACCTTAAAATAGAGTGAATATTTATTAGAAACGAAAAACATTTTCCTAATTTTCCTTCCCTAGTTTATATCATGTCCACATCGTTTAGATAAAAAATATAGGTTTTTATTGCGAAGGATAGTAAAAATTATCGAAAAACGGCATAAAATTCCCAATGGTTTGATATTCAGGGCAAAAGTTCAGATATGCACAGATGACATCCATGAAGACCAGCGGGTCGAGATAGACTCTCACTTTGGTTGAGCCAGAAGGCAGCAACATGCCTGCAAACGTGTAAGTAGATATCTTGACAGCTCCTGATCCATGGTCTAAGGCCGTGGGAAAAGCACCATTCATAGGGGCATTGTAAGTGTACAAATTCAAGTACATGGTTAGATTTGGGATACGGTATATAATTGGTGGTGGAAAATGAGATAATTGCAAAGCTGGAGATGTTTTATTGCCCATGTTTGTGCTTTTAGTCCATCCATAAGCTATAAGTTTAATTTCCCTTAGTTGGTCATGCCGAGATTGAATGCAAGCTGGTCTTAAGGTGGTTTCGTCGGCTGAAAATTATAGACACTGCAGAAAAAGTTACTTTTTCGTGTTTTCGGGACATTTTTAAATACTCGACGCTAGTAGCGAAGGTCCTGCCCAACCAGAGGCCAGGACTCATACCACGAGGTGATCAAGGGAAAATCGTGTTTTTCGATTTTATATACCACAAAAGTTTTCATTGGATTTTGAGTAGATCTGCGGTTACAGAATGTCAAAATTTGACGTAGGAATAAAGTTACGACCTTTCAAAACTGTTAGAATTTCTTGAAACACCCTGTATTTACACGCAATTTTGGCTACTGCCAAACCGTCGAGAAAACTGTAGACTTCGACGAAGAATGTTAATGCTCATATGGATTGTATATAGCATTTAGCGTGGTAAGTTGTCGACTGCGTAAGGGTGCTCTGAAGCAATATATACAAGTTTAACAGGTTCTTTTCGGATAGAATTCGATATGTCCCACAAAATCCTAAGGAGAACACAAAATGATGATAATGTCATCTACGAGAGCACTTTGCTTAAAACAACGAACGTATTTGTGCCAAGACCACAATAGATTGGGACGAGCACACAACAGTATCCAATTTTCAGGCGTTCAATAATTGTAGTAGAATTTTTTTTGTCCTCATTTGTCTTTTTTCTATGCTTGCACTCAAAATATTACCGATTTTTTTTTTCAGCTGAATAATAACTAAATCCTGGTAAGTTTCTTGAGAATTGTGCCAAGCCATAAAATCCATGTCTAATTGGACCATATCTTTTGTGGGACATTGAATTCCCTTTTTAAAGCATTTTCCTCCAGCCATTAGAGTCAATCTAGGAACGCTTAAAGTGCCATTGGGAAGGTAATGGCCACGGGTCTTAAACCAAGAAAGAATGCAAGAACGAGTAGTAATTAAATGAAGATTAGTTATGATGGTAGCTCCACAAACCACTTCTTGATTTTCACTCACCAAAACGGCAGCCCAAGTAAAATTTATTGACTGAATAGGTGGAGTAATGTTGTAATAAGTTTCCCATCTCTTTCTGCAATACTGTTGATGAGTGGCAGAAAATTTATCTGAAACTGCTTTAAATGGCATCAAATCCGGCAGTGTCCGCCTCGGCTGCGCAAAAAACATCTCTCCTAGCTGAAGACCAAAATAGCCTTGGATTGGGTGGGTGAACAAATGTCTAAGTGATAGCATATCGCTTCCAGATTTTTTCTCACTGAAGTGACTATAATGTTGAAAAATGCCTAAATGGGTAAAAACGCTATAAAATTGCTTATTAAAGTAAAAAAAAATTAAAGGTTGTTGGTGAAATAATTCCTACTAATACAGCAGGTTAGGGTGGGTTAAAATGGTAGACACCAAGTGATGGTCACACTTGGGTTGGACAATTGACATGTCAATTAAAAATGTGTGTCAATTGACATTATTAGACCTAGGTTATACAAGTCAGCGGGATAGTGGTCAGAAAATATATGGTCTAGCTAGAAGATAGGCAGGTCAGGCATTAGACTTCGAAAAATGCTACTTTTTGAAAAATGACCTTAAAATCACCTCTTCAGCCGAATTTTTCTACTGAACACGATTTAAAAAAACATTATTTGATGATTTCTATGCTAAAATCCTAATTTTCTCAATTTTTTAAAAAATTCCTCAATTCTAAAAAGTCTTTTTACGGTAATTTCGACCATATTTTATCCTCATTTAAATCAAATAAAAATAGTAGGTTGACAGGGTTGCGATTTTTTCTTTATTCATAAGATTTGTCCTTATTTTGAGACTTCAAATCTTTCACACTTTCAATGTCTTTATTCAAGCGCATCGCCCTTATTTGTCCTTTATTTCGTTTTTTCTGAATTTTTTCTCGTTCTGTTTGCAGATTTTATTTATAGCTACTGAAATGTCTAATATAGAACGCAAAGTCAGTTAAAGCCTGAGTTTTTAAAGTAGTTCAAAGAGATTTTAAGAGGAGAAAACGATAATTATGTTCACTGTTTTGCAGTGGGTTAAGCCGCTGTTATACAGCACAACGAGTACTTGTTCGGGTTTATACTAACTTAGCTTCATTTAGCTGTTTTATACGTTTGATGAGCGTGACTTCTTTTTGTGCAATGCGCAGTAAACTGATGCCAAAAAATTAATTTTCAAAAAGTGGAAACGATTAAATCAAAGCTCTGCTACAAGTCCGCATCAGCATTGACATCGACTGCTTCAGAGTCTACAACCTTACACAACCCTTTCGGCCACCTTTAAAAAGTTGGCATACTTAAACCCTTGCCCGGTCGGTTTCTGATTTTCGGGTGGCAAGCTCTCAGAAACCTCCACGGAAACCTCCACGCAAAACATCCACGGAAACCTCCTTTTTGCGCCACCTGTAACTGGCGTCCAGAAAGTTCGCGGTTGATTTTCAAAGCCTTATATTTTATCAATGTTAGCATCATATCTCTTTTCTTCTTATACTATTTTGTAGGCCTGCATCTTCTCTTTCAAGTGGCATATTGAAGTTGGCTTCATTATTTTAGATAAGTCATTGAGATATTATATATGACCGTGACGCATAAAATTCAATACAAAATTTGATGACTGAAAGTGATGAAAACGTTTATCAACTTCCTAAAATGACCTCACAAGTGTTTGGAGCCAAACAGTGACTTATTCAAAATAGTGAAGTCAATTTCAATATGCCATTTGAAAGAGGAGATGCAGGGCTACAAAATGGTATTAGAAGAAAAGAGATATGATGCTAAAATTGATAAAAAAAATAAGGCTTTGAAAATTCACCGGAAACTTTTTGGACACCGGTTAAAGGATAAAAAACTCCGTGAGACTATTTAGCGGACAAAAATACATTAGAAATCAATTCATTTTGATTTATTTACTTAAAACTGTTACCCTATTTATTCTTATAACCTTCCCCCTCAACTTTGAGGACCCATATCTCAGAGCCAATATTTTTCAAATAGGTTTATTGTGTTTCTTACCGATTCCCTTTTTTAGATTTTAGATTCTCACCCAAAGATCTCGAGATCGACTTCAAATTTTTTGGATTTTCGGGATCCAATAAATAACTCACCCGAGTGAGTTATTAGAAGAACTACGATATCAGTTTGTGTAGAATATGAGTTTCGTTTTTTTGAAACACTGTTTTAGGGCATTTTTATATGCAAAGAATGCCATTTTTGGGTAACTGAAAATTAGTAGCGAGAGTCAGGTGAAACAAGAAATTTTTTTAAACATTATGTTACACCCTATATTTGAAACAGTTTATCAAAAAGCAAGTTTGCTAAAACAATAAGTTAATAGCGTTACTTACCGTCCCATTTTTACCCACTGGAGCTCCACCACTTAATATTCCATACAAGGTCGATCTGTTAGTTATATTATCCACAGAAATAAATCCACTACCACTATCCCCCTAGAAATCATATAAAAACATAAATCTCACTTTACAGACCAACTGGAAGAGAAGAAGCCGGTATTGGGTAGGCAGGAAATGTGCAGAAGGGATCTCCCCAATTGCTATCATCATAATTGCATATAGAAGTGGCATCATTAACTAAAGGCTTGCTTAGTCGTTTGACATATCGAAGACGTGTGCTCCCGGGTCAAAATCAACTTCAGAATTTTCCCCCATCCATGCACTATCAATTCTGCTGGTATTAAAGCATCTGAAGTTTCAGGCAGACAAATAAAGTCTATATTTTCGTTCCCCTTTTCAATAAAAGATTCATTTAATTGTATTATAGCAAAATCTTCAGGAATCCAGTGATGTTCACTTAGTTGTTTTAAATAATCCATTATTGCAAATTCTATTTTTAGCTCAATCATATCTGATTCAGCACATTTTTCGTCCAAGTTTTCCTAAAATTATAAAAGAAAGTAGTAACAGAAGTAGTCAAACACAAAAACTTATTCAGATTGCGGACTTCTATAACAAATATACAAGAGACCGTTCTCATGTAGAATCAGAGTTGGATGAATAGAGATTATGACACCCGTTATTAAACAAGGTGGCTCAAATTAAAAGCATGAATGAATTTTTGCCGTAACTTTTTTTAATTTGTGGTATTTTGACTAGATCTTTTTTTACTCGAATGACGAGATGATAGCAAAGCGAACGACACCAAACAGGCGAAATTTTTTTTGTTTGAACACACCCAAATTTGACCGGACACAAATAACGATGATTTCACTCACACTCCTCATTTTCATCACTTCAATTAGTCAAAAGTTAGTCGATGGGGTAATAAATGATAAAATCTTAGCTTTTTTTATAGCGCAGTTCAAGAAAGATTACGTGAGATTACGTATTACGCGAGATTACATAGAACATCATAAGAGAGAGTTAAAACAAAGATATAGCTAAAAATCAAAATAGCGTCACCCACCCACCTATCCCAAATACTTTATAGAGATAGGTGCCAGATTTACAATAAAAGGTGTTTCAAGCTATATTCATCCATCAGAGTTCCAAAGTCTCTATATGAAAAGCACAACGGCAATCTATGAATTTTAACGGCAATAAATTGGGAACTCCTATAGAAAGGTACACACCACCTTTTTTAATCACACCAAATCACACCAATTATGGCAACACTGAGATTATGGTGATCATGGTTAACATGAACACCTTCACCATGATCACCTTCAGAACAACAGCAGAGGGACCAAGGAATTTTTCAAAAAAAACCACAGGGGGACCAAGGCAAAATGCGGTGTGGACCTTTCTATAGGAGTGCCATAAATTGCAACAATAATTTAAAAATTCAAATCTAAAATTTTTACACATTGTCTGTGCTATAAAATTCTCGAGTTAGGATTTTTAAAATTAGTCGCCTGTCCACTAATTAATCCAATTCCTAATAAGCCAGTCGATTTGAAAAACCTTATCAACGTTGATGGTTTTGATCTTAAAAACTTGCTTGTAGCAGACACCGCCAGCCATCAATGTAAGTCGAGCATATGATGAAGGTATAGGTTTTGGGAAGCAATGTCTAGCAGTTAATAAATGACGAGGAGAGATGAAAGTGGCCCCACATGCTGTGACTCTTACACCATCTGTATTAGTCAGAAGCACTGCTGCCCACTTGAACTGTCCTGGCGCAGCAAAATCTCCGTTAATAATCCTATTTTGCACAGGGCTTGATGGTTTTAAACGGCTCTTTTTACTATAGCATTTAGAATGGACCAGTTCTTTTTCATCATCTGTCAATTTTTTTAGCCAATCTTTAGGCCCACTTTATTACGAATGAAAAAGGTGGATGATTGGTGTGAAAGAATTAAGAAAAAAAGTAATACTTTAAGCTTATACATATTATTGTATCATACAAGCTGTGTGTAACAACAACTCAAAAAAAACAGAAAAACGAGAAAATAATTAGCAATTACAATCATCAAACTAGAATAAGTCGCTTGATTTAATTAGCTATTTTAGAATTTTTTTTGCAGAAAAGGTGATTATAAACATAAAAAACAGTCGTGTGTACATCACGTCACAGTACACCACGGCACTGATCCTAATATCTTGTTCACAATAGCCGGAGTTGAATTAGATTTGGAACAAAGGGTGTTTACATTATAACTTTACTCCAACTTCAATTACGATCGGCTCACAAAAGCTGTGTCTTTTGAGACCAAATCGGCTCTATGTAAATTCATCTGCAAAGTTCAAATCCCATATACCTGCTTGTTTTTTCGGCACAGTTTTTTTCTTAAAATATTGTTATTTTTTTAGGCTTCAGAAAGGGTAGGCCAGCGTATTTTAGAACAGACTCGCATACAGTCGACGCTTTGCGTAGCGGGAAAAATGTAGCTGATTTGGTTAGAGTTAGTATAATTTGACATGAATCGACGTTCTACATAACGGACGTGATCCCGATCCCTCCAGGTCTGTTATGAAGAGCGTCGAATGTATGCTTTTCGAAACTTAAAAAATTAAGAAAACATGTTTGAGTTTCTCCTAACATACGCTGGCCTACTCTTGCCTAAGATTAAATTAGCTTGGGGAACCGAGGAAGATTTACCTTCGCCCTATTTGGCACATCTTCGAAAATTTGAGGCAGTGGAACACATTTGAGTCCGCCCTAACGTACGCTGGACTACCTGCATCTAAGACTTTGCCTAAGTTAAAATAAAGAACAATAAAATTGGCTCAAATGCAGTTTTCACATATAGAGGAGTACGACACTCTTTTCGGTTGGCTTTAAGGTATCTTTATAGTAGGATTTTCTTACTCTGGAATTGTTGGTAAACAGTGTCGGTAAACCAAGAAACTATGAGTGCATATCGAGCTCTTTTTCCAAGATCACAGGGCTTTAAATCAAATCAAAAATCATTAAGATTTTGGAAAACAGTTAAATTATCAAGCGTGTTGAAAGGATTAACAATTAATATAAAAATTGTCAAGATTTTTCAGCTTCGAAATTAAGATTGTCACATTTATGTCAGCCTCTGGATTTCGGAGTTCGAATTTTATTAACCGAAAACTAAAAACAATTAACAAAGGTGACAAAAATTAAAAATGAGCTTTTCAGTTAAGACGAAAAAAGTAATTGGTTTGTCATTGAATCGAATTACTTTTTTTCTAGTAGAGACAGGAAAAATGTGTCGTTCAATAGAAGGTATCGTTAAATCGAGGTTCGACTGCACACACAACAAACAAATAGTAGTATAGTATTACCATTTCCAGGACACCCATTCCACCTTTCCCCAAATTAAAAACCCCCTTTTTAAGGGCTTTTTCGACATAAGAAGCGGGAAATTTGCAAATTTGGGGCAAGAAACGCTAATTATACCAATTTTAGACACCACCCATTTCAAAATTTCACAGGACAGAAATTTCCCCCGTTTTTCAACGCGAAATTTATCCCGTTTTCGGGCTCTTTTTCACATAAAAATCGGCAATTTTAAAATTTGACAATAAGAAATTCGAAATTATACCAATTTCGAGCAAAAATTTAAAAAAAGTCAGGACAATAATCCCCCACTTTCAAATTTAATCAAAATTTCAATTTTTCAGCTACTTTTTAGAAAAGTAAAGCTAGTTATAAGTGTGAGTTTTTTGCATAATAACTCGACATTCGATCTACAAATTAACATTATATATTTAGGCATGGTAGCCACAAGTGAATATTTTTAAAAAAATTTCATTATACCATACTAATTAAATTTTACATATAGGTTCAGTACTATACTGTAAGTTTTTTTTATTAAATTTATCGACATTAAGCTTGCAATATTTCAAAATTTTCGACTTTATTTTCACAATATTGGTCTCGACAAGAATTCAGTACACGACATAAAATCGAGTTTGTATCAAATTGTCGGCCTTTTTTATTTAAAATAATAAATTTTATAGTTTTAATAGGTTTTTCGCTTTTTAAGCTAAAATTTTTTATATAACCGTTAAAATGATCAATTGTACTATTTGTAAATCTTTTAAATTTTTAATTTTTATACTGTTATGATTATAAGCTAAAGTGCTATATTTTTTTTAAAATAAATCTTTTAAATTCTGTTTTATTTTCGTCGCTCAAAGCGACTTTATTTTGTCGAATCGTATATAAAATCGATGACGATTTTCATCGGTCGACTTTCGGATTAAAAATTGTTCTTTTCGGAATGTTTTATTTTCCAAAATACACCGTTTATAGTCGTCAACAGTTAGCGTTTTCACCACGCTTTTTTTCACACCTTTCGATTTTTTTGTTTCGCCGTTTTCGACCCGAAATGCGTATTGTTTTGGTTTTAACGCGAATATTTCGGTCATTATTTTACCGTTAAGTTCGTCTTTAAATTTGCCGATAACTTTTTTAATTCGAAATATCGTATAACGGATGATTTTTGGATAATCGCTAAGTCGAACCAATCTTTGATTTTCGACTATATCCTGATAAAAAATATCGTTTTTATCTCGTAATCAAATCGGTATCTTGATAGCATAAAAGTTAATATTTTTTCGTATTTCGGTAAATAGCGTCATAATGAAATTCAATACATCAAAAATTTACTAAATCGAGTATACTAAATCCGACATTAT